>MU158831.1:170597-212006 GCA_015888305.1 Antheraea pernyi | reverse complement strand
TTATGAAAACAAATTAACTATAACTTGTAATGAAATACGAATCTACAATTTATTTATAAACTAGAAGAATACGAAAACAAAACGAACGTTATCTTATTTACCTGATGCGGGGTGAACGATAATATAAAGGTAAATAAGTAACTATGCGTGAATACTATTACGACAAGTTTATAAATGCGGTTGAAACTAAATAATTAAGTACACAATGTACTTAATAAATATATATAAACAGTGAGTTTATAAATATGCGACTAAATAACGATTTATATAGTTTGTTCGAATGAGAAATACGATACGATTATTGTATTTAACTACCTACTGATTATGAGAAATAGTAATTGTCATTATAAATTCGATTTATTTTGACTAATTAACTGCTAATATCTATCAATCTACAACTACAACTATCCTCTAGCAACTACAACTACCATTTAGTATAATCCGGTTCGAAATGGACCAAAATTTGTGGTGGCGCCGATGCGTTCTCGACGCCACTGAGGGGTGATCTAATTCTAATTTTAGTGGACTGTATTTGCGGGAACTGCTAATTTTTATACTACTATTGTGACCAGATGCGATGGAGACATGACTAGGGAGGAAAGTGGCACATACCTTGTGGCGTTGCGGTTTCCACGTGGCTAGCCGGCTAGTTGATGTTCTCGTTGTGCTCCACAGTTTCTCCGTCACAACTCTAAATTATTGTTTATAAAGTATTTGCACGCACTATATGCGGAGAGATGCGTTTTCTTAACTACAAGTAAGCAAAATTACAACTGTTTCAACCTGCGGCGCGGTACGGGCTATAATGTTTCAGCCTGCGGCGCGGTAAAGACCATACTGTTTCGACGCGCTACGATGCTTGTAAGCAAGTATGTGCCACAGGAAGGGGTAATTAGGCGGGGTTGGATAGTGTCGCGATCTGATCACAATATTGAGCTAAATCCAAAGTATATAATGCGGCGCAACCATCAATAATATATTGGGAGGGCAGAGTTAAGATACCTGAATTCCTGAAACCTTATCTTTAATTATTTGCGAGGCCTCATATTATAAATTGCTCGAACTACCCGTTTTTGTAGTAGGAATATGGTGTCCACCTCAGTTGCTGTCCCCCGCAACAAAATACCACAACAGAGTTAAGATACCTGAATTCCTGAAACCTTATCTTTAATTATTTGCGAGGCCTCATATTATAAATTGCTCGAACTACCCGTTTTTGTAGTAGGAATATGGTGTCCACCTCAGTTGCTGTCCCCCGCAACAAAATACCACAACACATTAAGCTATGAAACTAAGCGATGTAAACCAACTTAGCATTAACAATATCTGTAAGTACGCGAATCTTTGGAACTACGAAAGCAGTAGAACTTAATCTCTCCGCCGATTTTTTAATATGAGGACCCCAATATAATGTACAATCAAGTGTAATACCCAAGAACACAGTACTGTCAACTAAGCCTACTAGATTCCCTTCGATCTCGATTCTAATATACTATGAGTAAGTGAAGCTTATGAAAGGATATTTTCCGTTTAATCATATAATTTGCATTTTTTTTTGTACATTTGGTATTGACTACTTAATTTTAACTTCTTAATTACACCGAATTGTGCAATTATTTTCCAAAACAGTTAATGAGAAATGTGACCCACCTCCAGAATCTTCTATTTTCTTCTTGAGTATATTGATCATAGAATTATTAACCTCCACCATGAATGGAACCATTCCACGGATTTTTGAACTGGTAAATGCAGGACTGAGGGTGGAACGCATGTCCTTCCATTCTTGACCTGTAACAGAAGAAAGGTAACAAATTTGCACTTAACGATCTATCATCGGTTCAGTATTTGTCTCCTTCTATTTACTCTTATTCTACAGAACAATTTAATTCCAAGAAAGACATAACTTGTATGTTTTGGTTACTCGAACTTGAATACAATTTTATAAAAGGAACGTTAGATAATTTGCTCTGTACTTACCTCTCAATGAGAACAAATTTCTTCCAAATAGCGGGTCGAGTTCATCGTCAACCAACGTTCTGCGATCTAGGAAGTGTTCAAAATCTTTAACGGTGACCTTCTTGATAAGCTCTAAGTCGCGGAGTACCACTAATGGTCGCAGTACGTCATACCTTCCCACGAACCTTTAAAAAAAAGGCACATAAACTATCGCTTAGAAATAGTGCATATTGTTCGAAAAGAGTTGGAACCAACGCTTTTATAGTTCACGAATCAATTTTGTATCGACTTGGGATAGCAAAGATATTTACCATATTATCTGTTCTTATAATAAATACTCACAAGGGGTTCTTTTACAAGCATAGAAGTTGTTTATTTTATAACTAGTCAAATTAAAGATGATAACTTAAATCAACAACTCTTCATATTTTACGTCATTATCGTCCACTGTTATATTTGTTACTATATCCAATATTTTATATTTTATAGCTGAAAACAAAGCACTGTTTATGATATTCTACAGTTTAGCAACTTCTTTTGACTTAGTGTTTTGAAAAGGGCGTTACATGTACCTTTTGGCTTTCGAAATTGTCCCATTTCTCCAAAAAAGAACATACGAGAAGTGCTTATAAAAATCATAGTTTCTTAATAGTGTAATAGCTTTTTTTTAAAAATGAAGATAGCATCGAGTTTCAAAATTCAAAAGGACAATTTAAACATATTCTGTAAATTATTATTGAATATTCTTGATTATATTTGCCATCCTGCATTCATGCTGTTATTATGAAATAGGGGAACAAAGAAGAACCTAGGGTACCTTTCTTACCTTACCATACCTTTAGAGATTGGTAAAAATCCCGTTCACGTGAGCAAAATAGCCAGCTATATAATAACTGCATTTTAAGACTGCTCTATGGCGATTTAGTTATTTTTAGAGTAAATCCGGACTGAACTATGCCCATTTTAGTTTATATTATGACTAATACCTACATTGCACTATCGTTTAAAAAAGAAAGACATACAAAAACTTACCTATCATCTGGGAAAGCTTGATACACCAAATCAACATCATGTGCAACGTGTCTCTGTTGAGTTAATACTGGATATGCGTTGCCAAATATGGGTATGGGTTTCAATGTGTTCACGCCATAGGAACTAAACTTAGAGTACACTTTCCTTAGATACTGCACCAACGCTACCACGACTATAGTAAACCATATTAAAGTGATCATTTTCTGTGAATTAAAAAAGACAATTAATAAACAAAATAATAAACAACGTAAAAAGAAAAGAAGCGACGTAGTTTCTAATCCTTGCAACTGGCTAGCAACCATATTCAAGTTGAAAATCTGTTATCAACTCCCTGTTAGTATGTTCCGGCATCTACACTTGAAAGTCATTGCTCTCTAGGTTTAACGTGTTTCTCATCTTAGATCGCATCGACATTTAACATCAAGTGAGATTCTGGTGAAACGCTAAAACACGACAAAATGACTGCACTATGCCTGATGGTAAGCACAGTACAATCCAAAAACAATGGCGACCACCGAGTGACACACTATCCATCGCTGGTCGCCGCTGTCATGACGGCTTGCGAAAAGCTGGATATGCACAGGCTGATCCCGAAACGCGACCCGCAGAAGCGAATCACTATGACGGGCTTTTTCGCCATATACATGGTAGTTGCGACCCAAGCAGGCTGTAAAACTCTACCACCCCGCTTTCGCCATTGCCTCGCTCGTTATCCAGCAGGGTGCACCACATGCAGGTGAGGTTGGCTTGGGTGTCTCAAGTCTTATGATGTTATGCGACACCCCTTACACCCCATCAATTTACCCCCAATCATATTGCAATAATTCGAAAATCTCTACCACTCGAAAGTCACCCTTATTACCTTTCCTCTAAGCCCTAATTCAATCATTACTTTAAGCCTATGAAATTCGAAATCATCAGTATTTCCCTATAAAGTATTTTAATGCTTTTTAAATCTTTAAGAATATCACAGACATCTTTTTTATAATTTGCTATAAACAATTTTTACTTCAGACATTGCCTCTGTAAAAAGAATTTTATATATCTTACCTTTAGACTCAAAATTAGTTCCGAATAAATCTAAACACGCAAAATCTTTTTCTAAGACAAAGACTCTTTATGAATGAAACCTAATGCATTTGCATTAGTTCTTCCCAAAGGAGACATTGATAGCAACCAATCACTAACAATCAAATTAGAGGGCGTTATTATCACGATGACGTTCCTAAAACGTTATCTCACAATATTTTCTTTCACGGTTAGTGGATAAACTTACTGTTTACACTCAAATTAACATATTCACATATGTCCTGAACGTTCCTTAATACATGCCGATTGTTGAATCAGCAAATTTATACCAACAATGAACCATAACCAATTAATCCCGAAATTTGGTAAACTGAAATTTCCGACGAGACTTAACTATCCCATATTAATATAAACACAACATTCAATTTATTCATTATTTTTAAAGTTCGTGATAACATTTCGAAACTAAATTATTAATAAATGAAACTGTGATATGAACGACATAAATACAAACTATATAAAGACAATATTTATGTACTCACATACAACGAAATGGACGTTCTTTCCGCTGTGTGTTCGCAAGAATAATAAATATTTTGGCAACGCGTTATTATGTTTTCTACGTCGCTTAATCTTAATCATGGTATGAGATTAAATCGTAATGTTTGTCAATAGCCGATATAGGATGTATTTTAGTTAAAGGTAAAACCTTGAAACATGTCTTGTATGACGGACTAACCAATAATAATTTCTTTTACCGTTTTATGATATCTAAGACCATGTTTATGCCAATTTCCAAACGATTTAAATAATCCCATCATTATTTTTTTCTAAATCCTCTATCAATTTCCAATATCATTGCTTACTATAAACACTATATATGTTATTGAAAAAAAAACATATCAAAATAGGCAAGGGATTTTTGATGTTTTATCAACCTTGCGTTAGTTGCCATTTGGGCCGAGTACCTTGCACTCGTGCCGCTAAGCCTGGTAACACATTAAAGGTTCATAAGAGAACTGCACGTCGTTAGTTAAAAAAGGAGATTTTGACGACTATAAAAGTTAATAAAGAAGGTTTAAACGAGCGTTATTTGATCGCATACTTTGTAATATTTGTTAAATCTTGCGTAATTCAAATTATGAGGTGTCACAAGTTTTGTTAAGAATCTTTTAAGCTATCACAAGACACTCTGTAAAACTTAATAAATACCTTTTGATAATAACAGAATTAATATTCAACATCAAGGTTTGAATGATATAGAAGAAAGGAAAAACAGAAAAAAAGGTTCATTCATTTATTATTGGATTTGAACAACAATGACAGTTAAATATATGGAGCATCCACGCCAAATTGGACGGTTTGAAAAAAAAACATTTTAGATCATTTTTAAGAAAGTGATGTGCAAAAAACAAAAAAAAACGATCCTTTGGACGAATAATTAAAAAAAAATGACAAAATTTACCAGGAGGGTTATTTTGAGGGTACTAAAACACATTAAATTTGAGGATTTTTTTTTTACTTTCCGATTTGTCGTGGAATACCCCATATGCTTATTTACTTTGAATAAAAAATCAATGACCTGTCAAGGTTATTTATTTATTTATTTTAGGGTCGTCAACATGACAATACACACAAATGTATTAAAAGTAGGACTATTGTGATTCATTATAAATGTAGTTATATTTACAGACAACCACGGTTATCGTACAAGAATAATCCCAGATAAGACAATACCTGTCATTGAACAATGTTTTGTCTTCCATAGATGTTAGAGTTGAAGATACATTGGTAATGGCACAAATAATGCACTTTGAACAGTACTTTGCCTTGTGGACTTAATATATTCGTACTAGTTTTTGGTTTCCTTTTTAGAAGTATGCCTCACAGATAAAGTAAAGTACAACACAAAATGAAGAAATTTAGTTAATTGTTAGGTGGTAAGCCTGTAGTACTGGTTTCAGCATGAATGGATCGGCTCGCCCGGGGTTCTACCACCCGACCCACAGACACACCCACCTGCAGTAACAGTGCTTGCATGTTGCGTTTCGTTCGGTCAGTGAGAACGCCGTAGGCCCACCTCCCCTACCTCTCACCACCTTTCCCCCAAACACAGGCTGCCAACGCACTTGCGACTCCCCTGATGTTGCTAGTGTCTATAGAGGGCGGTGATCACTTAACATCAAGTGACCCTGTGTGAAGCCTGTTCGTTTACCTCCTGTGATATAAAAAGAAAACTAATCAGGCAAACATAAAAATAAAAACTAGCTCTTAAACCTTCTGTCGGAGTTCTGAGCAATCAGAATAAAAAAGACCTTATGAAATTGTTAACTGGAGAAATATTAAACTAAAATTAGGCATACTTATCTTTCTTAAGTTTTACTGATATTATAAATACAGATATGATTTGGTTTGTTAAGCTGACACGCTTAAATTACTAAACAGATTGTCATGAAAGTTTGCATACATATTGGTAGCGGAACAGAGAACACTACGCAGCACACTCCAAGTGTATTGCATGGGAGTCTCGTCGCCGTATTCTGGCTACAGCGGTGGTAAATGACTTGTAGCTGCCTTGCGTGGTTGCGACCATGCTCGGCAGCGAAACAGCGTGGAATACGATGGCCTACTTTTGCGAGGAGTTTGTCTCGCAGAAGGAGATGACGGAGAGACCCACGAGGAAGACTCTCGAAGCGACCTTCCCGCTAATGGAAGACTGGAAGAAGGAGGGAGCGAACTACCCGCCTCCTTCCACCACCGTAGCCAAGCCTGAGGGGATGGGCCGTGGAGCCTATCTCCTTATTCCACAAGTTCGACGATGAGGGTAGGCAGCTGGTGGTGGTGGTGTGCACCTAGTTTGTTTCCTTATTAGGACGAGGCCCGGCGGCACCTTACGCCGGGCTGACCGCTGGGGTGGCATGGTGATAGCCTTGCTCGATCCCAAGCCGCCCTGCTGAAAGCGGCGGCTGGTACACCGTGGGGTTTTACTGAACACAAGTCTAACACTACCCACTCTCTCCTCTGGGAGGGTGGCGTGTCCATGAGGATTACCCCACATTAATAAAAAAAAGGATACAGAGAAGTACATGGAGTACCTTTCGGCCAGAAAAAAAATTCTGCCCGAGGAATAGATCATATCTACATTGATATGAGTGAAGACAGGAACATTTATTAAAATGACAAGACCTCTAAATTAATTTAGATCACAATTTCTATTCTATTGTTAAAACATTTTGAAAAATTCTTCCTCCGTGCACTGTACGTTATGAAAGGGAAGTACTTTCTTAAATTAATAATTACATTAACATGTAATAATTATTAGCATTTTCCTAAATTTGATAACTGTAGTTTCACAACTACAGTTTTAAAGGAGCGTGTTTATATTACTCTTCGATCACTATTTTGTTTCTAAAAACTTAATTACTTACATTTGTATTGAATCCGCTAAAGCAAAGTTGTCTTATCTCTGATGACTATGTTACAATTGCCTTTAATTTTGTTTAGATTACCGTGGCATTTCCGTTTTGACAATAACATTATCGCCTCCTTGGTTTATCGATTAAACGATCAAAGTAAATAGGATAATTTATAAAGTAATAATAAAAAAATCCACGAATATTGACGTACATATATTCGTTTAAAAGTACTAATTAGATTTGAAGGTAATATCATTGTCGATGCAACGATAAATAATTGTAATCCTAATTAAGCTGAATTTTATTTAAGAAAAATAAACATGGTATAACCCTAGCCTTGTCGAAAAGTTTGATTGATAGCAGCGTTACACATCCTACATACATCCTATACAGCATCCTATTTGATTGTATGTTACTTTACACTTCACCTGGAATTAATTGGCGGCTTCTGCGTCGTACTGTAACACGAAACATTCGGTTTTATTTGCTCGACGAGTTTCCGAAAAAGTTGCTCAAATTAATTCTGAATCTAGCAAAAACAGGTCTAAAAATACGAAAAACTAGTAACTGAAATAATAAAAAGGAATGTTGATAAAGGTTTAAAAATCTTTTTGGTTGCATCAGTTACTAATCTCACGTTTTTTGGTCCTTTTATTACTAAATGCATATGTACCTTTCCAGGGACACGTGCAACAAATAAAATCAAACGATTTTTGTTGCAGTGAGACGTAGTAGCCAACTAATTCTAGTTGGAAGTGCAAAGTAACATTAATCAGGTACTTATTGTAGAAAAAATGTACGTTCTCTCATAGCTAGATGTTGAATAGTTGTCATCAATACATTTACCACCAATTTATCACCATTAATCACTAAGTAATTATCGCTTGGTTTTAGATCCGGGACTTACAATACACCATTCATTCAAATTAGCCCGTTACTATCTTGAATTATCATATAATGTAATACGAGGTTATTCATCATAAATTGTTATATTATATAAATCTGGTGTTAGAGTTAACTTTGGAGCTATTTTGATCATCAATATCATCGTTATAAAACGTTTCCCTATGCAATGTGAATCATAGTTGAAGTGAATCATATTTGGCTTGAACCATTTGTATAATAATGTTGTCTTTAGTTTGTTTACCAGCATCAACAGCAAAGCTTATTGCAGGTGTGATCTCAATTTGTAGTCTGAATTCATAGTTAACCGTTCATTTTACCAGCTTTACTGAAGCATACGTTAATAATCGTTGAAGGCAATTTACAAGTAGCTTACGAAAAAAGGCATTAATGAATGGGTCTGTGAGAACTTAGCTCAGTATATGCTTCGCTTAGTCCATGATGAAGTTCGGTAAAATAAAGAAGTATGGAAATAGACGTACAACTATAAATTTCCAATAGCAGCCCATATTTTACACTCGTATTCTTAACATTTTCTAAGACTTCTACTTCATTAAAGGGTGGGGTATTATGAGTTAATAGAAAAACATCAATATGGACTTTGAGATCCTCTTCCTTTTATATCAGCACCAGGGAGTAGTCAGTATTAAAATTATCAAAAGTTTCTGGCTGTATCACTGGTGTTTGACGATCAGGTTTTATTCATTTTAAATGTGGTTGATGTCGAGATCACTGGTCCTGAAGCGACCTTTTCATGACTGATGGAACATTCTCTTTTGTGCTATACTCTCAAAAGCATGGCGTAGCTGCCTCATCTGTTATGGGATTAGAGACTACATAGATTACATGTCTAATATTACAAACTAGTTATATTAAATACTAGCTGACCCGCGCAACTTCGCCTACGCCAAGTCGATTAGTACTGGTTTCGACTGTATTTTTAAATGCGAATAATCTTAAGAAAACCTGAAACCTCATTGCAGTGACAGCTACCAGGTCAAAGTAGTTTTTGAGTACATTCGAGACGATCATTGTGCCACGTAATTTATATTAAAACCATATTTTTAGCTGAGGTACTAAGCTTAGATATATGTTGTCGCGGACTTTTTTGTAAAGATAAAAATAATGTATATTTTTGCTATAGATTTTATTTATTTCAAACCGTTCAAGCAGCGCACGCCATTTTTGCCAACTTTAATTACATTTATTGGAATTTATTATTGACCATACATATTTATCAAAATAAATCTATAGCACTTAGGGATACTATACCTTTCTAACAGTGACATAATTTTCAAAATCGGATCAGTCTTACTGGAGATTACCTCGAACATCCAAAGTCACAAACATTACCTCTTCATAATATTAGTACAGATTGGTTACAAGTACTTAATACTTTTTGTATTCAGAATATGTAGTTTAATAAAGAAAATCAAAAAATGAAAACGGTACGTACCTAGGATGAAATTTGAAAAGGCCGTATTATCAACTGATTTTTATCTTTATCGTTTACTGTTATCACTTGTAAATCGATATCAAAAATGGACATAGTACCATATATAGTACTCGTTGAGCGGGTTGAATTACATAATCATACATAGAAAATACATAATCAATATTAGGTATCAAGTTTCATAATTAATTATTGTTTCTCTTGTTACCGAACACGTACCTACTATTTGACGAGAACCCTGAATTTAACTCATAATCCTTATGGAATTCTAATTTTTAGAATACGAGTTCCTTATATTTAATGTTACAAGTAGGAGACTTTTTTAGTCTCTGAGAACAGCAAAATAAATCCTACGTGTTTATTCTCTTAGCCGGAAGACGTTTTTTCATGAACACTTGTTATTTCCACACAAGCCATAACCAACAATATACCTATAAAAAATTATTTACCAGTGCAAAAGATCTTTGATATGTCTGCTCCGTTGTTATTAACTCTCTGAACGTGTTGTTCTTCTAAATTTCCTGTAATACGTACAGAGTTTTATATTATACTAGCTGTGCCTGGGTGGAACCTAATGTAAAAAAGCAGTGACTAATAAAATCATCCGAATGTATTAAGTCCATTAACTTATCTACTTTTCCCTCGTACTTAAGTCGCGTCGTCATTAAAATTACAATAACTTTTGATAGAGTGAAACGATTTTAATGAAACCAAGACTATATGTTACTATATTATATGCTTTATGATTTATTTTTTATCCTGAACGCAGTGATGTGTGTTCATACAAACAAACAGACATTTCTAAAAATGATTGAAATGTAATTTATTACCTATCCCTAAACACCGGCAACAATTTTATTCACAAACATCTTAGTAGATTACAGACACGTACAAGTACAGATACGTTAGATTTACATTCTTGGTACCTGACTTGGCTTGCTTCTTGGACTTTGTGATTTTCTTCGTTTTTTTTTTTTACTGACTTGGCTTTGTTTTTTGGATTTGTTGTCTTGCCTATCGACCTATTTGGCGTGTTGAACGGACCCGGTCTTTTTGCCTCGTGGTTTGCTGGTGGCCTTATGGTCTCCAGTAGGCCATGAGTGCGAAAAAGATCACAAGTAAGCGCACAAGCGCGGTGATGGACTCCGATACGGAGGCGGAGGAGCGGTCGGCTCCCAAGCTGAGTACCTCTCACAGGGGGACAACGAGGCGGGTCAGCCGCAACGTGGGTACTCGCGGGGTGATGGGGGAGGCTGACGGGTCATTTGACCGGGCCTTGGCCGGCAGCCTGAGTGCGGCGGAGTCGGAGGCGGGTTCCGACACCGGCTCAGTCGTTGCCTCGGCAGCCGGATCCAAGGCCGGCTCCAAGGCCGGCTCCAAGGCTGGCTCCAAGGCGGGGTCAGCGGCGAGCTCGGAGGCAGAGCTCATGAACGTGGAGGATTTCGACGTCTTCACGTTGAAGACGCTGGCGGGGGTCAAGGTGTCTGATATCTTTGACACCGTCAGGAAGTCGGGGAACCTGTCGGGGCCCTGCATCAAGGTGCTAAAGGGGGCAGCAAGGACCCTTAAGGAGGTGGTGGAGGCGCTCGCCGACCGCACGGAGTCGCTGGAGGTCAGAAAGCTCCAGAGGGACACCAAGAACCTCCGCCGCCAGGTTGAAGACCTCAAGGCAGAGGTTCTGGCCTGGAAGCAGGAGGCCAACGCCAAAAGGCAGATGCCCCCGCCTCCTGCTCCCGCCATGGCGTCGACGGAGCCTCCCACACACCAGTGGGAAGAGTCCCTCGCCGGGGCTGTATCCCGCCTCGAGCGCTCCCTCCAGACGTCGTTCAGCAACATGCTGAACGCACGTCTGGAGAGTCTGGCGAGTCGCCTCCCTCCAGAGGCTCCAGTTCGCCCCCCTCTGGCGGCGGACAAAAAGAAGGGAGGAGCTCCACCCACGAGGCCGGCACCGGTGGCCCAGGCCCCGATCGCCCAACCACTGGGCATGAGCTGGGCTGATCTTCCTGCCCCTGCTACCACAATTGGGACGGAGTGGACCAAAGTAGTGGGCAGGAAGAATAAGGCGGCCCCTGCTTCGAAGCCCAAGGCCTCTGCGGCCGCCGCTGCGCCCCCTAAGGCGCCCCCAAAGTCGCAGGCGAAGCCACCAGGGCCGAAGCTGCCGTCCGTCCCCCAATCGGCTGCGGTGATTGTGACGCTGCAGGATGCCGCAGCCAACAGGGGGATAGGATACAGGGAGGTCCTGGTGAAGGCGCGCGAAGCCGTGGCCCTGCCGGACATGGGTGTTGAGGATATTCGGGTCCGGCAGACGGCCACGGGAGCTAGGAAAATCGAGCTCCCGGGCCAGAGTAAGGAGAAGGCCGCCGAACTGGCCCGGAAGCTCGAAAAGGCGCTGGCCGACATCGCCACGGTCGTCGTCCCGACAAAGAGGGCAGACATCCGGATCGTCGGGTTGGACGATTCGGTGTCCTCCCTCGAGATCGGGACAGTCGTGGCGGCGAAGGCCGGATGCAAGGTGGCCGACCTTAAGGTCGGCGAAATTAAAAGGAATTGGGGGGGCCTCGGAGCGGTCCACGTGACACTCCCCGCGACGGCAGCTCGGGAGCTTGTCCAGGTGGGCAAGCTCCTGATCGGGTGGAGCGTGGTGCGCGTCCAGCTGCTGGACGAGAAGCCCATGCGGTGTTATAAGTGCATGGGCTTGGGGCACACCCGCCCCATGTGCCCCTCCTCGTCCAGCAGAGGGGACGGGTGTTACCGCTGCGGCACGGCGGGCCACAAAACGGCCGAGTGTAAAGCGGAGGTGGCCCGCTGCGCCGTATGTGCCGACGCCGGGAGGCCCTCAGGGCACGTGATGGGGGGCCGAAATTGCAGGCCCCCCACCACCAAGGGTAGGGACCTCCCGGTAGTGGGAGTAGTTCCCAAGGTGGTGGCCGCCAGGCGGGAGGAAATTGATATGGACCAATAATGGATAGGTCCATATGCAATTTCCTCCAGGCGAACCTCAACCACTGCGCCGCTGCACAGGACTTACTCGTGCAGTCAGTGGCGGAGTGGTGTATCGGGCTCGCGGTCGCCACGGAGCCTTACTTCGTACCCTCCCAGCCGCAATGGGCTGGGGATCGGAACGGTTCCGTGGCGATCGTGGCGGGTCGGGGTTCGTCCCTGGCGGCGAGGGAAAGCGGGGCCGGGTTCGTGACGGCCGTCTGGGGAGAGTACGCCATTGTGGGGGCGTACTTCTCCCCTAACAAGCCCCTGAGGGAGTTCGAGGCGTATCTCGGCTCCCTGCAGGGAGCTGTCAGACGGCTGTCGCCGCTCCCCGTGGTCCTCATGGGGGACTTGAATGCTAAGTCGAGGACCTGGGGA
Organism: Antheraea pernyi; assembly: GCA_015888305.1. Classification (NCBI taxonomy): domain Eukaryota; kingdom Metazoa; phylum Arthropoda; class Insecta; order Lepidoptera; family Saturniidae; genus Antheraea; species Antheraea pernyi. Next base: position 198,857 of record MU158831.1, on the reverse strand, counting down.
GCGGCAGTCACGGACCTGCGGGGCATGGCCGTCGAGGAGTGGGCAGCCGAGTTAGGGCTGTCCCTCCTCAACCAGGGGAGCGTCCCCACGTGCGTGCGATGGAACGGGACGTCGGTGGTGGACGTCTCGTTCGCCACCCCGTCCGTCGCACGCCGTGTCCGGGGGTGGAGGGTGCTTGAGGAGGAGGAGACCTTATCGGACCACCGATATATCAGGTTCGAGGTCTCCTCCTCCCAAGCCGGAATTGGCACCCGCCCCCGGAGGGGCGCGAAGTTCCCCTGCTGGGCGATGAGCCGCCTCAACCGAGAATTAGCGGAAGAGGCGGCCATCGTCCAGGCGTGGGCCATGCCCCCTCCCACAGGGGCTGACGTCGACGCGTCCGCAGCCCGCCTCCGTGGAGCCCTCACGGAGGTCTGCGACGCGTCGATGCCGCGGAGCGTACACCGCCCAGACAAACGGGCGGTGTACTGGTGGTCGCCGGAGATCGCCGATCTCCGGGCGGCCTGCTCCGCGGCCCGGCGGCTGTTCGGGCGCAGCCGCCGACGCCGGCACCGGGACCCGGAGGCGGAGGCCCGGCTGTATGGCAGCTACAGGGAGTGCAGGAAGACCCTGCAGGCTGCCATCAGCCGGGCGAAAGAAGCAGCATGGGAGGAGCTGCTCCAGACGCTGGAGGGGGATCCATGGGGGCGCCCGTACAGGATCGTGCGCAAGAAGCTGCGATCCTGGGCGCCCCCGGCGACGGAGACCCTCCGGCCGGAGGTGGTTGCGAGGGTCGTGGGAGAATTATTCCCCGACCCTCCGATGCTACCGGCTCCTCCCATGCCTCCGCCTCGGGAGGCAGTCGAGGAGGTGCTCGACGGGCCGCCCCCTCCGATAACGGAGGAGGAGATGGGGAGGGCAGTCGAGCGCCTCCTCAACCGGCGTAGAGCGCCCGGCCCTGATGGGGTCCCGGGTCGGGTGCTCGGCCTCGCCTTGGGCCAATTAGGGGGGTGGCTTCGGGAGCTGTTCGACCGGTGTCTTTCGGTCGGGCAGTTCCCGAAGCCCTGGAAGCTTGGGCGGCTCTGCCTTATGGAAAAGGCAGGCCGCCCTCCGGACTGCGCGTCCGCGTATCGGCCCCTCGTCCTGCTGGACGACGCCGGGAAGGTGCTGGAGAGGATTATCTCCTCCCGGGTCGTCCAGCACCTAGAGGGCGTAGGGCCTAATCTGGCGGATGCGCAGTATGGCTTCCGGGCAGGGCGTTCCACGGTGGACGCCCTGTGCCTCCTGAAGTCGCTGTCGGCAGAGGCGACCTCCCAGGGGGAGAGGGTTTTGGCGGTGTCCCTTGACATCGCCAACGCCTTCAACACCCTGCCGCATGGGGTCATACGGGAGGCGCTCCGATATTTCGGAGTGCCCCCCTACCTGCGGCGGGTGCTGGAGGCGTACCTCGAAGATAGGGAGGTCGCCTACGTAGACGGCGACGGGCGTATGGTGCGGCGGGCCACAAGGCGAGGGGTTCCACAGGGGTCGGCCTTGGGGCCGCTCCTGTGGAACATGGGCTACGACTGGGTGCTCCGCGGCGTGCTCCCATACGGAGCACGCCTCATCTGTTACGCGGACGACACCCTAGTCGTAGCCCGGGGGGGGGAATGGAAGGAAGTGGAGCGCCTGGCCACGATGGCCACAACCCTCGTGGTCGGGCGCATAAGGAGGTTGGGCCTCAGGGTGGCCCTCGAGAAGACCGAGGCCCTACTCTTTCATGGGCCTCGGCGGGGGCCACCTCCTGGGGCTCACATTGTGGTGGAGGGAGCCCGGATCAGGGTGGGGACCCAGATGAAATATCTGGGCCTCACCCTGGACGGGCGCTGGCGGTTCGAGCCCCACTTTGCGGGGCTCGGACCGCGAATTTCTGGGGCGGCGGCGGCACTCGGCCGGTTACTCCCCAACGTGGGGGGGCCGGGCGCCGGGTGCCGCCGACTCTACATGGGAGTCGTGCGGGCGATGGCCGCCTACGGGGCACCAGTCTGGGCTGATGCCCTCGGTGCCGCCAACGTGCGTGCGCTCCGCAATGCGCAGCGCACGGTGGCACTGAGGGCAATCCGGGCGTACCGGACGGTGTCCTCGGCGGCGGCCTTCACGCTCGCCGGCTCCCTGCCCTGGGAGCTGGAGGCAGGAGTTCTCGCCGCCGTGTACGAGTTCACGGCGGCGAGGAAACGAAGGGGGGAGCCTCCGGCTCCCAGGGAGGTAGAGGCGGAGAGACGGCGTCTCAGGGGGGACGCCGTCGAAAGGTGGCAGCAGGACCTGGCGGACGAGCGATTCGGGCGGTTCACAGTGGACGCCGTCCGCCCGGTCCTGCGGGAGTGGACTGCCAGGGAGTGGGGCTCCCTGACGTTCCGACTGGTGCAGGTACTCACCGGACACGGTTGTTTCGGGTGGTACCTGCACCGGATCGCACGCAGGGAGCCGACGGCCGCCTGCCACGAGTGCGGCGCTGAGGAAGATACCGCGCAGCACACGCTGTCTGAGTGTGCTGCGTGGGGGGAGCAGCGCCGCATCCTGGCGGCGGCCGTGGGAACGGACTTATCGCTGCCGAGCGTGGTTTCGGCCATGCTCGGCAGCGAACAGGCTTGGCGAGCGATGGCCTCCTTCTGCGAGGAGGTCATCTCGCAGAAGGAGGAGGCGGAGAGGGCCCGCGAGGCAGACCCTCAAAGTGGCCGTCTCCGCCAAAGGAGGACAGGCAGGAGGAGAAGGCGCTTCGCCCAACTCCTCCTGCCACCGTAGCCGGACCTGAGGGGATGGGCCGGGGGGCCCATCTCCTCATTGCACAGGTCCGGCGGACGAGGGGGGGCAGCCGGTGTGTACCCGGTCTGTCCCTCTATAGGTAGGAGCCCGGCGGTCACCTTCCGCCGGGCGGACCGTGGGGGCGGCTCTACAAGGTTGATTAGCTTGAACGATCCCTTGCCGCCCCCACAAAACGGTCTGTCGGTACACCGTGGGGTTTTAGTCCGTGCGACTCGGACATAACCCACCCTCTCCCCCGGGAGGGTGGCGTATCCATAAGGGATTTCCCCACGTTAAAAAAAAAAAAAAGATTTACATTCTTTCCCTGGGAGCTAGAGGCGGAGGTGCTGGCCGCCGTATATAACTATACGGCGGTTAAGAAACTGATGGGGGAGCCTCTGGCTCCTAGGGAAATAGAGGAGCGAAGGAAGAGAGAGAAGGAGGATAAGATGGAGAGTTGGGGGCAGGACCTGGCGGATGCGCGTTACTGTCGATACATGATCGACGCCGTCCGCCCGGTCCTGCCGGAGTGGAATCAGAGGAAGTAGGGCTCCCTGACGTTCCGTCTGGTGCAGGTGCTGACCGGGCACGGGTGCTTCGGTTGGTACCTGCACCGCATAGTTCGCAGGGAACCGACCGTCGTATTCCATCACGGATTTCCTCACGTAAAAAAAAAGATTTACATTCTTATTATATATATAATAGATACTAAAATAGCCTATACTATTTACCAATAATATTCATGTTTAATGAAAAAATATGACTAAAAACAAAATTACGAGACAAAAACAATGTTTTTACGTGATAAGCGCTTGCGGAACCGTTTACACTCGTAATTTCTATATAAAATTGATAAAAAAATATGTCAAGTCACGAACCATCAGCAATTTTAGCACATCAGGTGATATATTGGTTATACCTAGGAATTTATAAGTCCGCATTGTTCGTTGTTGTCAACAAATTCACTTATCTATTATTATTGGGGCTTAATACTTAATCGATTTTATAGACGTACATAATTGAGTACATGAGAAATAAAGTGAAGTGTTATGTTGCCCCTCTGCGGCTTTGTGTGTATTTAGGTAATACTAGCGACTAGCCGCGGCTTCGCATGGGTGCAGTGTATTAATGTAGAGCATCATAACTGCCTAAACGATCTATATCCATTTTTCAGCTTCGATATTTACAGTTGATTAACCAAGCTAAGTAAGAATTTTCACACAAACAACGAACACTAAATGTAACTAAGGTATTTAATGGTACAAGGTTTAATATTATATTGATCAAAATAGCTTCGAAATAACCAATTATTTTTTAACAGTATCTTTTAGATAAAATGTTTACTGTGTGGTCATCCTTAACAGACCTATATTTGTGTCGTTATATTTAAAAATGAGTTAAATCGAATTTTAGGCGATATTAACATTTAAGTACCTTATTTTTCAAGACTTTCAAAATTTGTATCAAATATGAAAATCATAAAAAAGAAAACAAAAATTGAATATTGGTCATTCTTCCCACCGAGCCCAGCTCACGAAGTTTATTTTTAAATTTCCCCGATGAATCCTAATACAAAATAATTTCTGAATCCGTCAGTGTTCAATTTTTTTAATCATTAAGTAATCATATTTTATCTTCAAATACTCGTATCGAATAATCACATAACATCCGTGTTTGTAAGATAACAGACAACATTTAACTCAGACCATAATAAATCAAATGTGACTCACATTGCGACTAAGTTATTTTTAAAGCGGAAATGTCTTTTCCACCGACGTCAGACACTGCGTTGATCTACTTGCGATTTAAAACCTACAATGCACTGGATTTTGGCATATAGCATATGGCATTTGTCAACTGCCAGAATTGCAAACACCAGTGACCAAGTGATAAGTTACAAGAATTTGTCTTATATCTAGCTATCTCATCTTAGCGTGATGATGTATAGCCTATAACCTTCCTCGATAAATGAGCTATCTAAAACAGAAAGATTTGTTTAAATCGGACGAGTAGGTCTTGAGATTAGCGCGTTCAAACAAACAAATTCTTCAGCTATAATATTAGTATAGATACGACTTTACAATCTCACAAGTTACAAAACACAAGGACTTTTTATATAAGTTTATGTGAACTTGTATTCTTAATTCACAACAATTTATTTTTCGCCAAAATGTAAAATTGTTTTTGGACTGTATTATATGTCCATAAGGTCCAAAATACAGTCTAATAAGTAGCCAAGTTAATGTTAAAATGAAATCTTTATCAAATAATTTGACTTTGTACGTTAATAACCAATTTTAGAGTCAATGGAAGCTCTCCAACTTTTCCGTAACAAGTTACAAGCTACAACGGTATTTATGATAAACTAAACCACAAATACATGTATGAAAAATTTATATGGGTGGTCCCATTGTAGTCCCCTGAGTATAACCCATTCAAATAAAAAAAAACCATTAAAATCGGTTCACAAATGACGACAATATCCTCCTTTTTCGAAGTTGATTAAGAAAGGGTATTACATGTGATTTCGTGTAAGATTTCATGTATAAGATATACATACTTAGCCGAGGTGTGCCTTGAGCTAGTTGTCAAATAAAAGCTTAAGCGCTCGCCTTAGTAGTCCGGTGAAGCTGTTAAGACCTGGATAGGTCAATACACATTTTTAAATCAATATTTTATTAATGTTAATCCTATTTTTACAATTATTACGTTTCATCTAATATATTGATCGACCTCGGGTTGAATAGAATTTTTGATAAAAGCGCCATCTATGTTTACCTACGCATACTAAATATACTATACGAATTACAAAATAGTTCCAGTCGTGTAGATTATATAACTCTTAGCTAAAATTGTTATGTTATAGATTCAAGAAATTGGATAAGTACTTACGAACAATAACAATGAATTCTAAATGCCAAATAAAAGCCATTTTCATTTTCATTTCATTTTCATATATATGTGAGTATTTCTATTTCAAAATAAAATAATTTTCAATAAAGACAATAAGCGCCTAACGTTTATAATTTTTTATACTCTATACATGTAATAAAAGGGTAAAGAGACAAAATCTGTACACTATATAGTTATATTTATGGAAAATCTCTCTGGAGGTCTTAGAACCAACGGCAGAACACATTTCCATTGTTTTTAAAAAAAATTGTCTATCTTTTGTCCCGTAAATTCACGTAAAAATTATTAGACGGATTTTGATATCATTTGGTATGGTAATAGTTTATAGACCGAAGTAACATATTATATTTACAATAATACACATGTATATCCTACTTATAGTACTTATATTAGAAATTAATATATTAAATGTATTTAAGATAAATGCTCTGAGGGTTTTAGACTTGATGTCTGAATACATTAACATGGTTTTATGAATTTTTGTCTGTCTGTTAATTCATTTTTACGCCTGCTCTACACAACCGATTTTGATGAAATTATAGTAATAGTTTACACACTGTCAAAACAGAAAATAACTCATTACACGTATTATTATTACATACGTATTACATATGTATTTACACATATATATAAACAGAAATCTCTATGTACTATAGCTTTGTCATGGTATATTGTGGCTTGAATCGAAATAAAATAGAATTAATCCCAATTATTTTATGTTCATGTGAATATAGAAAAAAAAAATTTTTCACCACATTTCATAGATGGCGCTAAATGTATCGTGTTATTAGTTTAATGACCATGGAATTCAATAACAATGCTCCCGCAGTTCGTAAGATTCGCCGGCTAATGCAAGTGGAAGGGTTATCTTTTTTCCCTTATCAAACTGAAATAGTTTAGAGAATTATCCGATACGAAATATATATAAGAGTTATTGAGGTATGTAGGCTTGGTATACATATATGTTTCAACAACTCATATATGTATGAATAGTTTGCTTTGGTTAGCTCAGATAGGTCGCGAATTGCATGTATCAGGCAACAGCCCAAGCCGAGGTGTGCCGTGCACCCTTGAGCTAGTTGTCAAAATAAAATCGGCTGAGTGCTTTAAACTCTCGACTTAGTAGTCCGGTGAAGCTGTTAAGACCATGCTTGGTCAATATCGTAGTCAGTTCGAAAAAAAAAATTAGTTCGTCGGCTAATAGATATTGCCACTGTTAGATTGATCTACTTCTCTTACTTTCACAGCTCAATGTCTTAGGGTATTTTGTTGTCGCGGACAGCAGCTGACTTAGATACCATATCCCTATGACAAAAATGAATAGTACGTGCAATTTTTATAATATATGTACTATACAAATTAAATATAAATAAATGATATCTAAGAATATATGTAAACGCATCATTTCATAACAGTTGCAACTATTTACTTAATTGTATTTTTGATGTGTTTGAAATTGCCAGGCCAAGTATTGTATGAAAGAGAATGTTTGAGAAATCGTACGGAAAAGTGAAACATTAATCAATCATAATTATGTCAAGATTTACATACAATACAACAAAAGTGACCATAAGCAATTAGACATTGAAGCATATACAACGAAGTGGGAACTTTTGTGCAAGTTTTCATATTCTTAGACTCTATGGTTTTAGCGTATATAAAATGTATGAAAAAGATAACGAGCGTGGATGTGTATAAATAACATTATAAGGTCGACAGTGTTAGAATGATATTAGTTCTGTGCTAATGAGTCGCTTGGTATAAGAATGTGTATCTGTTTCAATTTCTTTAAGTGTGTATTTCTACATAAATCGAACTTCGTGATTAGATTACAAACCTACACCTAGCATGCTAATTTTGATTATATCACTAACCTGATCACTTTTAACATTAAGTAAAAAAATCTCAAGACTGTCATAGTCATATTCTTCCAAGCAACTTACTATTTCGTGCTAAACTTTGCAGTCACTTAAATGTTTTATTTAATTTACTCTCTACTAGTATTATGTTCGTATAACAAGTAATGTGGTGAATCATACAGTCTAATGTCATCTAATGGTGGTAGAGCCACGCTGAAACTATTACTGGTTTCTACAGAAAACTGACGTGAAGTAACAGTGCTCGCAGTGTTGTGTTTCGTTCGGTCAGTGAGAGCGCCGGGGGACCACCTTCCCTCCCCTCCCCTCTTCCCCCTTCCTCCTCTCACCTCCCCTTCCCCCTTTCCTCCAAACACAAGCTGGCAATTATTAACAATAATGCATAACATAAAATGAAAGACGTGTATGTGCCATGTCCATTTTTCGTATATTCTTGTTTTCTATGTAATATATATTTTGTAATTATCATATAATTATTTTAATTTTATCATATCATTTCACTGTTTATTTAATAAAGATTTTAATGATTTTTTAGAAACGTCAATTGGTTTGAAAGTTTTTTTTTGTTGTACCGTATTTTGAATGTGTTGACAAAGTTGTTGAAACTGAGCAAGATTTCAATGAGGACTTTTTTTTGCATACGAATAAAGTATTTCAATGTAAACGATATTTTAATAAGTGTTACATTTCACTTAACAATCGTTGAGGACAGGATTCTATCAGAATGAATGACAATGAAATGACAATACTAATTTATTTAAGTTATATAATTTACAACTTTATTTATATATAGATTTAGGACATTTGGGTGATAGTTTGATTATCTTTTATTTCCTGATCTTCATTCTGACCCAGTGTCCGCCATCCATGCGTATATTAAAGGTGTCGGCAGCCAATTTGCCAGGGATGACTGTCTTTTCGCAAACAGACACTTCAAAATTTTGTAGTAACTGGTACAACATAATTTTCACTTCGCTGAGAGCAAACCTAGAGCCTGGACATAGGGGAAAGAGAGTGAAATTAAAATTTAAATTCGAGATCAGAAGACACATTTGAGAAGAAAATTAGTTTATTTTTATTGATTAACATAAAAATAATCATGTTTTTTACTGACGATATAACGTTTCTTTAAGTATAATTGTACAGTTTCCGTTCCAACAATGTATTTCATATTTGAATGCAAGTCTTTGGTATCTAAGAAATGATATTGTTGATTCTCCACATCAATCAATAGCTCTATATAGCTTTCGTGTCAAACAAATGATCATTTTGCATTTCTTTTTATGGAATAGAATTTTAATAAATTGTTGCCTTATGTAACAACAATCAGTCGATGATTTAGTTAGAAAACATTATGAAATCAATTGATGATTATTGATACAGTAAGATTTGGCATAAGTTAGTAGAATATCTCTCCTCGGATCACTACCATAATACATATGGTGATAGAACTGTCACATTGATTCTCTATATTTTTGTCGTATTTTGGGACTGATTCGTGTATACTACCGAAAGGTCTTGAAGACCGGCATGTCAATGATAACTGTCGATAAAATGTAGATTTGCCAGAGGCCGTTGGTTTTACAGGATGGTATTGCACTTATCTGATGGTAAAGAATCATTACTATCATACTGTAATAAAAATAAATTGTTTACAATAATTTTTGAGTTAACATTTTAATAGTAAGTATAATGAACTCACCAATGCAATTCCTAGGTCCAGATCCGAATGGAAGGTAAGTGAATGGTATGATTGTGTGCTTATTTTCATCGGAAAAGCGCTCAGGGTCGAATTTGTAAGGATTTGGAAAATATTTGGAATCGTGGTGGAGCGACCATACTGGAATCGCTAGATTGGTTCCTTTGCGGACCTGAAATAGGACAACTCAATTGATTATTATATCATTATACTTGAACTGCTACCAGTTACCGTTGGTTCCCTTAGATTGTTTTACGGAACAGTTTGTCTGCTTAAGAATAAATCTTATTCAGGGGAAAATAGAGTTTACCTTCGAAAATATTTATTTTAGCAAAGATATCAGAATCAAAGGTATAGGACAGTAAACGTAGATTCGTATCGCAATTTTATAATAACTAATGGTCGCGTAGTGGTCGAAATTCGACCATTTTGACATTCAATATGACCAAAGAGAATAATAGTACTTTCAGTGGTTTCCTAAATTTATTAAAGATATGTTATTTATCAATTAATTATTTGTTTATTAATGTATATTATGAATTTACATATTATATTATTATAAAATTAATCTACAAATTGACCAGTTAACTTCAAAGGGCATGAAAGGTAGGGAACGTAATTCATGTTAAAAATATTGAGAGAATATGATAAAAAATGTGAGAAAAGGTAATTGGAACGTAAGAGTGAATGGGAATACAATATAATTAGCACGATGAGAGTGAAAAAATAAATAGTTAAGCAAATGACATAAAAGAGATAGTTTAATTATTATTGTAATTAGAGTAAGGGAGACGAAAAAAATAAAGAAAAAGGAAGGATGGTAAATCGTCTTCCCCATTTACTTGTGTGTATATGTTGTGTGCCATTCAAGCAGTAATGTGTGTAATGTTTATTTTAATTAATTTAATATATTTCTAATACATTTTATATTTAAACCAATATCTTTATGCATATTGATTATTAAGTGATTGTTGATTATTGTTATTAATTGTAAGTTTCATCAGTGTCAAACAGATGGCGCTTTAAATTAGTTTGTTGACAGAATAGTGTAGGATAGACTCTTGTAGATATCTCATGAATGGCGTCATGTTTTAATTTTGAATTTCTTTTTCAACTCCAGTTTATTTTATGGTGCACGTGTTTTGTTAATGTAACGTAACCTCACTTTTTCTGTATCAAGTTTTTAGGTAGACTCATTACCCTATAATACCAAATACTTTATCATAATCTTATTTCAATATGTAATAACTGAACCACAGCAACGCGTGGCGCCGTCAGCTAGTATTTTATAAAATTAATATGTACATTAAAAAGGTAACCCGATCGATTTTTTTGCTGGTTCTCTTTGAAGACTGGATTGTTTTCGAACCGGTGGTAGTTTTGACGTTCATAGGCCTCTTTTTAAGGCCTAAGTTATATTATAAGTAAGTAAAAAGACGTAGATACGTTATACGTGCTTCGACCGTGACGTATCAAACTGTGGCTAGATAGCCAATAGTAAACTCAGTATCGTGTCAGCGTTGACGGGAGGGCATTGTGTACTGATCAATTCATTGAATGCCCCAAAACTGTCAAAATACCCTCGTGTTTTATGAGATATTGTACAAACTATATAAGCAACATTTATAGAATTAATGAATCACATTTAATTCGTAAATAATTTCTATTTCCATGTATTATACATATTTTCAAAAATATTACAGCGTAAAATTTTACGTCAAAAAATGACGTACGGTACAAAGATCAAAGATTAAAATTATATTATAAGAACAGTACTGCCTGCCAATACAAATTGTGGAACATATTTAAATTGTAGATTTTTTTGTTATTTATATAATTAAATTGAAATATGTTTTAATGTGTTCTATTAAATGCTATTTCATATATTTTATCTGTATATTCTAATTACATTTAAACAGTAAATTGAATCTATCTATATTTTATTTGAACCTATCTATATAAAAAATATATATTTCAGAGTGACATTGAGGGCAGTCATAAAAGTATTCTGTCAATCATAGATTTGTAATTTGATCGATCAGTTACTCAAGATCAACCAAATATTAATAATAAAAGCATTTTATGCTCAGGTTTGCAGCTAATAAAAATTAAATGCTAAATGTTGTGTAAAATTGAAGCAGTAGTGTGAGTAATGCATATTTTAATTAATTTAATGTACTTCTAATGCATTTTATATAAAATAAATAGCTTTCTGCACTTCTCCTTCACATAAACTTTAACTATGCCAAATTTCACGTTCATCCGTTCGCCCAATACCGTTAAAAAGGGATACAAAGTTTAGGCTTCACGAATTAATATATAGATATCATTGCCTAAATTAAGGAAAGTATATTTGATTTCGATAAGATAATCTGACACAAAGTAATACTTACGATGAAGTCATTGTTAGCTTTGTCGTTCGGTTTGCCTAAACTGTAATCCTTGACACACATTCTTTCCAAGATTACGGCTGGAGGCCACATTCGAAGAACCTCTGCATATTTAGAAACCATCTTATTAAAGCATAGAAAAATATACTATTGAAGCAGAGATTGTGGCTTAAATACAAGGACTCACAAAATGATGCGTTCGGTTTCAGTACACAATTAGTTTATGGTGAAAGAGACCACCGATAAAAATTATTTGCGTCTGTCTTATGTCTTAGGGGGCATTTAAGTATTACGTAGGCATTGATGGGGGGTCCTTTGTTTGCTTATTTTTGATGACATGGGGGATGGGAGTCTGAGTGGTGATTACGTTAGAATTATTTATTTATTTAACCAGAACTGAAAATACTTATATAACTGTGTACGTATATAAAAAAAATTCTGCTTACGTAATACTGGAAAGGCCCCTTAGGAAGAGGGGCAAATTGGCACATTTTAATAAGTTAATGTATTTTAGCAGCAGATATATAATGTGTATTTAGAAATCTGTACAAATAATTTTAGCCATACATCCATAATTATTTTCTAAGCAAGATCTCTTACTTAGACATATTACGTAAACTAAAATATGGAAGATATTATTTATAATTAATCATTAACAGGATTGTTAGCCAGCCAGTTAAGGCTGCACTTTACATTTGTTTACAGGTATGATAACTATAACTGTTCATATACATATGCTTCTAAAAGATTTCGATAAATTAAAAAAACCTCATTAAAAACTCCACCGAATATATTATAAACTAGCTGTGCCCGCGAATGTAAAAAAACAGTGACTAATAAAAGCATTTTTTTTATAGTAGCATTGCAAAATGACTGCACCATGCCTGATGGTAAGCACAGTACAGTCCAAAAACAATGGCGATCACCGAGGTACACACTATCCATCGCTGGTCGCCGCTGTCATGCCGGCCGTCAAAAAGCTGGATACGCACAGGCTGATCCCGAAACGCGATCCGCAGAAGCGAATCACTATGACGGGCTTTTTCGCCGTATACATGGTGGTTGCGACCCAGTCAGGCTGTAGAACCCTACCACCCCGCTTTCGCCATTGCCTCATTCGCTATTCATCAGGGTGCACCACGAGCAGGTGAGGTTGGCTTGGGTGTCTCAAGTCTTATGATGTTATTCGACACCCCTTACACCCCAAGAATTTGAATGTATTAAGTCCATTTACTTATATACTTTTCCCTCGTACTTAAGTCGCGTCGTTATTAAAATCACAATAACATTTGATAGTGTGAACCGATTTTAATGAAACCAAGACTAAATGTTACTCGAGGATATGCTTTATGATTGCTTTAGCAGTGATGATACCTGTCCAAACAAACAGATAGACAGACAGACAGATATTTCTAAAAATGAGTGAAATGTATTTTATTATTATACTTATTTCAAGACACCTGCAACAAGTTTTGTCACAAAAATTTAAAAGTAAAGAAACGTTAGATTTACTTTCTTATTATAGGTATGTATAGGTGTTACAACAAGTATACAATAAAATCTCACCCGACACAACCATATCCATGTACTTCAGGTTCTGAATGGAACTATAGTCGAATTTGCCACCAGTTTTGGCTTCATTCTCTCTAATCTCATTCACTAACTTGTCTTGAGTATCAGGGTTCACGGCAAGTTCATGTAACATGAAAGACATGGTCGAAGAGATAGTTTCGAAACCAGCGATGAAGAATAACGTAGCTTGAGCGACGAGATCAGTATCAGACCAGGCTGTAAATACATAAAGCTTGTTAAATATATACTTTTCTATATGAGTTATCATAGTGTAAGTGAATAAGCGTAAAATAATAATACTAAATTCTAAAGTGTCCTTTATTAAGTCTATGTTCGCGATAAGTGGATAACAAAACCAAATAGATCTGTTGAATCCTTCAAGTTGTCGCGATTCTCTCAGACACAAGTGTCCTACCGTCCAACAAACATCTCAATATTTATGTAATTTAATATTCTGTATAAACTATACATTTAATGAATACTGCTAATTTATGACGCTTAAAATGTTATATATATGTATGTGTGCAATGGACGTATTAAGCCCTATTTTAGAAACTGAACAGTTGTAAAATAATTAGACTAGTAGAAGTTCGATCCACCTGCAGGTTTAAGTGTCGACGTTAGTAATGTTTATTGCCACCCAGTTGCCAAAGAAATATAGGCAGTGCTTATAGAAGAACTAACAGCATCAAAACAATAACTTACATACATACATAGAAACTTAAGTTATAACTACTAGTCGGATATATACATGTCCTTTCTATTAAGCAAATGTTCGAGCAGTTTTCATTTAAGTCTAATGATGGTCTTAAAGATTAAGCAAAAATCGTTCTACAGTCGTATGATTGGTATTGTAAAAGAATAATTACTGAGCTGAAGAATTACAAAGTCCTATTAGTACTTTGAATGCCACGTTGATTATATATGAGCGGCGACGATTTATCTTGTGACGTCACGGTGATCATTGAGCACTGGAGTGCTAAATAGTTTTACAATTGTAAAAAAACCTTTGTGGCGCCCTAAAAGGCACATGTGATTGCGGCGACGCAGTCAAAGTGTTAAAAAAAGGATATATTCGCATCAACGGATATATAAGAATATGAAAGATTCGAGATATAGAAGAGTTTGTATGATACTATATAGATACTATAATAAAATCAAAAATGTGATTACATCGAATGAACCTTGTACCCACCAACGGGTACTAAATAATTGAAATGCGTTTACTAACTAGAATTTAATTCGCAATATCATCAGCTAATGGTGAGGGAAAACATCGTAAAAATATGATAGCTTCGCAAATGAATCTTGATTTATAGAAATATTGAATTTTTAGCATTTGAAATTATTAATATCTCGTAGGTCGTTGATTACATTTTACTATTTGCAAGGTTGTTTTATGGTATTATAGTTCTAGAGGTATAAGCTATAACCGAGAAGAATATTCATGAGTCTTTGCATTTCTATATAATGCCTACACCCGATTTATTACAGTGGCAAATTGTGATTGCTTTTTTTATTATATATATAAGAGTCGTTAGGTACCTTTGTTAACAGTTTTCTTTCCAATTTCAGACTCTTCTACGGTAGAGAATCCAGTGTCAGCAGCTTGATGAGAAGAGTCATCATATGTTAGTTTACCTGCAGAAAATATTTTATTATTTATAATCAGTGTTCATGCCTTAGTTTGTAACAATTTTATAGAATATTTTTTTTATAATGATGTACCCTTTTTAGCTTCCATTAGTAAATGGATCATGTCAGGTCTTAAAATCTTATGACTTTCCCTGTCCTTCATGGTGCTGAGTACTAGGCTCCTGAAGAAAGTGGTTGTCTCTTCAGAGAACAGCTTGATTTTCAGTTTCTGCAAGAACATTGTTTTAAATCCCAATAAATAGTTTTAGTGTGTGTTTTATTTATTTATTAATTATTGTCTTTAGAACAATAGAAATTTGCTGGTTTATTGACTTCGTATTTTATAACAATCGAAGAAAAGATTCGTAAATCCTTATCAAATTAAACTAATTGACTTTATGACTCACATCGGTACTAGATATTTTTTCAACAATTTAAGCTCGAAATTAGATAGATAAATACTTACCAAAATCCAATTACGTTTAATAATAATTACTTTTATTAATATATAAAAGATTTACTAGTTTAAAAAAGTAGAACTTCATCGTTGATATGAAAAAATCCATATGAATATGTATCCAAAGAAATCTTTCAAGATATTAAATGAATCAGTACATATATATAAAATATAAGTTAAAACAACGCTAGTAAATACTTTTGTTTAGGTTGATGTACGTGGTTCACAAAATACATATCACACAATATATATACATTCAATCACGCTTGTTTAGTTGTACTTTATCGAATAAATAAATTAGCTGTAAAAGAAATTGCAATTTTTTAAGCTGTTGATAGAAGAGAGTTTCGATGCTTCAGGAACGTCAAGAAATGATGATTGGAGATATATAATTATTAAATGGAAGAGATGGAAGAGTAAATCACAGAAGGGAATATTATGAAAGACTGAAATAAAAACCTACATACCTTCATCAGCTTAGGAAAAGAAGCATATCCTGAGAATATAAGGACCCTACGGAAACCAAAGTTGACAGTAGACCTGCCTTTCTGGTAGAATTCATTATCTTCATCAACATGGGAATCGACTTTGACTCCGAAGGCGCAGGAGGCGATGACATCGTTTGCGTAGCGAGTTGTTAAGTCCTTACAGTCGACATCAATTTGCCCAGCTGAAAAGACATTTGTTTAACGTAATATAATATAAGGGCGACTTGTACCAAATGCCATTTAAAAATATTTAAAAGCCGTTTAAGTAAACGTTTTTAACGCTCTAATCGTTTTTAATTTAAATGTGTTTAGCGTTGTCTTGTACAAACTGTTTAAATTTTCGATTTAGCTAAATGTCTTTAACATGTCGGCGAAGTAGTCAATGACGTTTCGTTTCACGCTTAAGTTATACTCAAACCACAGTTTGAATAAACCTTGTGTACAATAGCAAAGATATAGGCGTAAACGAAATGTTCACTATTTTATCGAGTTGTACTTTGACATTTTGTACATTTCGCGCGCGCATATTTGTAAATGACAAACGTGTTATTTCACATACATGCTGGGATTAATATTGTGTTAACTGTTATTGTGTTTTGTTAAGTTCAATATAGTTTGTTCGACTGAGTCTGTATATTATATTATGTTTATAATTACTATGAACACAATATGAACACGCAAGGCGAATTAAGTTCTGGGCATCATTCACCAAATTATAACTTTTAAATTTATGGTCAGAAAGACTTAAATTACCTCTTTCTAATATTTCAACTCAAAATTCTATAAATTCTTCATTCTTCATCATCGGATAATAAATTTGAAAAACTCATTATATTTTGGAGAAAGGTAGCACAGAAATTATGAAAAAGAATTATGCGAAATTGATAACTCACTTTCAGATGCTTCTATTTTCTTCTTGAGCACGTTTATCATAGATTTGTTCACCTCCAACATGAAGGGAATCATACCACGCATCTTCGAACTAGTAAATGCAGGACTGAGGGTGGAACGCATGTCTTTCCATTCTTGACCTGTTACAAAAAAAGTAATTTATTTACACCTAATGTTCAGTATAATTAGTCAAAATATTCCAATATTCCATTAACTTGTGAGTATTTATCTCCATTATATAGATATATATTATAACAATCATCATCATCGTTACCCTTATCCCACGTAAGTAGTGTCGGCACAACATGTTTTCCTTTTCCACTCTCCCCTACCAGATGTCATCTCAGTACACACACCTTTTACACACATATCATTTTTGACACAATATCTATGTATTTATTATAATACTAGCTGTGCCCGCGACTTTGTCCGCAGTGGAACTTTATGTAAAAAACAGTGATTAATAAAATCATCTGAATGTATTAAGATCATTTACTTTCCTCTCGTACTCACGTCGCGTCGTCATTAAAATTACAATAACTTTTGATAGAGTGAACCGATTTTAGATTTAATTATAAATGCAGTATTTTAACAGTGATACGTGTCTAAACAAACAGACAGACAGAGAGACAGACATTTAAAAAAAATGACTGAAATGTGTAGTATAAGTTAACAAAAAACTGTATTATATAATGAACATAGGTACAGTTATGCGAGGGTATTCATAAAGTGTGATAAGTGCACCCACCCACGATATTGTCATTGATTGTCAGTCGTTAATAAATAAGTGATTGTGTTACGTAAAGAGTTTGTTTTTCCTCTAAATATAAACCAGTGGCGACGAGGAGAAAACAGTTCTGTGTTTAAATTACTACATAGAAGGTGTTAAAGTTACATTTGAGTACAAAAATGTCAATTGGTGCAATTAAAGAATTTGATTTGAGCCAAGGTAACTGGACGTCATACATTGACCGTTTGAAAATGTATTTCAAAGCAAATAGTATTAAGGACGATCTACAGTTGCCTACACTAATATCAGTCGTGGGCGATCAAACATATGAACTTTTTGTAAATCTAGCAAGTCCTAATAATCCAACAAATTTGAAATTTGATGAACTTGTACAGTTAGTTACCGACCATCTCCAACCCAAGCCCTCAATAATGGCGGAGCGATATAAGTTCAGGCTAAGACGACAAGAAATAGGAGAAAATGTATCTCAATATGTGACTGAATTGAAACGTCTATCTCGTCAATGTGATTTCAAAGAAACTTTGAATGATAACTTAAGGGATCAACTTGTTTGCGGTATAGCCAGCGACACCATTCGACAGAGATTGTTTGCTGAAGCAGATTTATCATATTGCAAAGCTGTTTCCTTGGCGATGTCGTTAGAAGCAGCGGAAAGAGACGCGGCGGTAGTTGAACGGGATAACAGGAATACGGCACAATCACTGGACGGACTTCATGGTATATCGGTTGACAAGCGCGCAACCATCAGGGATGTAACGTCCAGACAAATAGGTAATTGTTCGGTTTGTGGCCGCTATGGTCATCATGCATCGCGTTGCCGATATAAGGACTTTATGTGCAACGTCTGCAGCAAGGTGGGACATCTCAAACGAGTTTGTCCGCAACGACAGCAGGGATCTAGGCAAGGTACCCAGCGTCAATCGAATGCAGGGTCACGCCAACATACAGCTCACTATGTTGAAGAACTCGGGAAAAATGAGGAAAAACTTTTAATGTCTGGGGCGTCAGAGTCAGAGGAAGAAGAAGAGCAAAATATGAATCAAATGTCATTGAAAAATTATCCATCGGTAAATATGATAATTATTATAGAAGGAAAACCACTTTCAATGGAAATAGACTCAGGTTGTCCTTGTTCTTGTATTAGTAAAAATACTTATTTAAAATATTTTTATAAATTACCTTTAACTGAATGTAACTTGACCTTAAGTTATTATACTGGTGATATTGTTAAACCGTTAGGATTGATAAAACCGCAAGTTAAATATGGTACTATCTGTAAAATCTTAGACTTATATGTGTTTGATAACGGTAAAATACCGCTTTTAGGGCGTCAGTGGTTAGCGGAATTAAAAATTCAAATACCTTTATTAAATGTTCATAGTATGTCAGATGAAAAATGTATATTACATAAAAATAAGAATATTGAAATGTTAATTGACAGATATGGTGAATTGTTTGATGGAGCGTTGGGCCAGTACACGGGCGGACGAGCGACGCTTCGCGTTCAAGACGGCGCCGTGCCGGTTTTTTGCCGCGCGCGCCCTGTGCCGTATGCGATGCGCGACCGCCTCGACAACGAGTTAGATTATATGATTGAAAACGGTACGATTGAGCCGGTGGAACATTCAGAGTGGGCTACTCCCCTGGTTTTGGTTAATAAATCTGATGGTGCGTTACGTGTCTGTGCTGACTTCAAGGTGACATTAAATCCCGTTTTACTGGTCGACAAATTTCCATTACCTAGAATTGATGAGTTATTATCTAATCTTAATGGCGGTGTAGAATTCTCTAAAATTGATCTTTCGCAGGCATATAACCAAATATTGTTAGATGATCAGTCGAAAAAATACACAGTTATTAATACACACCGGGGTTTGTTCAGGTACAATAGATTAGTGTATGGTCTTTCTTCGAGTCCAGGAATTTTTTCTAGAATTACAACTGGGTTGTTTTCTGATATTCCGGGTGTTTCAGTTTTCTGTGATGACGTACTGATTACGTCACCTACAAGACAAGGTCATTTAAAGGCGATCCAAGAAGTATTTGAGCGGTTAAAACGTAACGGACTTAAATTAAATCAAAATAAATGTATTTTCTTAGCCGACTCAGTCAACTACTTAGGTCACATTATCGATAGAAATGGAATTCATACAGATCCCGATAAAATAAAGGCTATTGTGGAATTACCTAAGCCATCTAACGTCAGTGAGCTAAGGTCTTTTATTGGTATGGTAAATTTTTACGGGAAATTTATACGAAATCTCAGTACACATTTAGCTCCGTTGTTTAAGTTATTGAAAAAATCATCACATTGGGTATGGGACCACAGTTGTGACGTATCATTTAAAACGGTAAAAAATTACTTAACTAGCACTGAAGTATTGGCTCACTATAGTTTAGAAAAACCGTTAATTGTGACATGTGACGCTAGTGCACGGGGTGTGGGAGCCGTGCTGTCCACCACAGATGCTAGAGGGGAACGGCCTATTTGCTATGCTTCTCGCACACTATCGGAAGCTGAGAAACATTACAGTCAGATACAAAGAGAAGCGCTGGCCATAGTTTTTGCCACAAAAAAATTCCATCAATATATATATGGCCGGAAATTTCTTTTGAGAACTGACCATAAGCCATTAATTGCAATTTTCGGTCCAAAGTGTGGAATACCATTAATGGCCGCGAGTAGGTTACAAAGGTGGGGAGTCATTTTATCCGGATATGATTTTGATATGGAATATGTTAAAACTGACCATAATGCAGCAGATGCTCTCTCTCGTTTACCCATAAAAGATCGCACACAGAGAAAGTTACCTGAACAAACTTATCTTCATTTTGCTCGGGATGCATTTTTACTGAATCACAAAACTTTGCGCCTAGAAACACTTAAGGATCCTATTTTGGGACGTATTTACACGTATATTCAAAATGGTTGGCCAGAACAGACTGATATTAAGCAGTTGCAACCTTATTTAAACCGCAAAAATGAAATTTATTTAGAATCAGACTGCATAATGTGGGGTCACAGGATTATTATTCCTGAAAAGTTTCGCAAGCATGTATTATGTGAGTTACATGAAACGCATATGGGAATGTCAAAAATGAAAAGTTTAGCTAGAAGTTACGTATGGTGGCCAGGCATTGATGAGGCTATTGAAGCTGAATGTCGAACGTGTAGAACGTGCGCTGCACATGCAGACGCGCCACCAGCTCATTCCCCCTGTCCGTGGCCATGGCTCGGGCGACCATGGAGAAGATTACATCTTGATTTCTTGGGCCCCATACAGAGTAATTCATATTTAGTCGTGGTAGATTCCACGTCAAAGTGGATTGAAATTTTTAAAATGAATACGACTACGGCGAAGGATGTCATTAAAAGATTACGATCGTTATTTAGCCAGTTTGGAATTCCAACATTAGTTGTTTCTGATAACGGCCCTCCATTTTCGAGTGAGGAATTCAAGTCTTTTCTATTGCACAATGGCATATCTCAAGCTTTTTCCGCACCATACCATCCATCGTCAAATGGTGCAGCTGAAAATGCAGTTAAAATCTGTAAGAAAGTGATTAAAAAGGCCATTTCTGATAATATCGATGTTGAGGTTGCTCTGCAGCGATTTTTGTTGTTATACCGTAACACCGAGCATGCAACCACCGGGGAAAGTCCTGCACGGGTGTTACAAGGGAGGTCTTTAAGAACCCGTTTGGATGCCCTACGACCTGATAGAGATAACACAACACGAGTGCTAAAGGCTTTTGAAAAACAGGAACAAAGAGGGTGTCACAGAAAATTAAAATCAGGTGAAGATATTTATTTAAAAGATTTTTCTAAGAGAGGTGAGTGGATTCCAGGTAAAATCGTTGATCGATTTAGCACTACAAACTATAGAGTACGCTCTTCTGATGGCAGGGAATCTCATCGTCATGTTGACCAAATAAAACGGAGATCTAGTCAAGTAGCGCTTGGCACGTTTTCGCGGGAAGATTCACTAAGACAGGGTAGCGGTCCCTCGGTTAGAGAAAATGTTTCTACTCAAGTCCAAATTGAGGCTCAGGAAGTTGAGCCAGCAGTTGAAAAAGCATCCCCTAATAACCCTTTGTCAAGTGCGAAAGATACATGCATAAATAGTTCTCCAGCTCTTTCGCTACAGCCACCAGAACGTCACTCGTCTAGCCCTATCGTGTGTACGCGGCCTAAACGCATCTGTTATCCACCTAAGCGTTACGGAATAGATGCGGAGTAACTGTAGTTGAATTATGTTTATTTATTACTCTTTCCATTTTAGATAATGTACCATACACGTAGTGATACATTTTAGATTATAAGATTTCATATTTTGTATTAGAATAGTTGGTGAGGTGTAGTATAAGTTAACAACAAACTGTATTATATAATGAACATAGGTACAGTTATGCGAGGGTATTCATAAAGTGTGATAAGTGCACCCACCCACGATATTGTCATTGATTGTCAGTCGTTAATAAATAAGTGATTGTGTTACGTAAAGAGTTTGTTTTTCCTCTAAATATAAACCAAAATGTTTTATTACTTATTGCTAGACACCTACAACAATTTTTGTTACAACAATCTATGAAGTACAGACACGATAGATTTACCTTCTTATTATATATTTAGATTATATATATTACTATTTATTTATTTATTATGTATTCATTAAGTATTCCTATATATATTGTAACTTAAAATAATTATATTCCTACAATCCCATCGTGCACCTTTTTAAGAATTTACAATTTCTATTTTATTATTAGACAATATGGTTATAAAATAAATTTTATTTACTATATAATTACATACCTTTTAATGAAAATAAATTTCTTCCGAATAGGGGATCAAGAGTCTCATCGACCATGGTTCTGTGGTCTAGGAAGTGCTTGAAATCTTTAATGGTAACCTTTTTAATCAACTCCAAATCGCGGAGTATCACTATCGGCCGCAGCATTTCATATCTGCCTATGAACCTTTAGAAGAGAGGAATCTTAATCATTTTACCCGCCTAAACCCAACCACTCTAATCCATAAGTAAGGGTTGGCATAGCATGTTTGTCATGTTGTCATGTATGATTTGGCTTAATTTTTACGATCAGCCGTCTGACTTACATCAACCCTCCTTGGGGTTATATTTGTTGTACCATTATATGTTTATGGTTATTATATATAATTACAAGGTCTGATAGTTACATATTTTAGCATTACAATTTTGCTGTAGGCTTTAGCTATGATAGGCTATTTATAGTTGCTGTTTGATCGGCACCGTCGTTCGGTTTAAAAACGATGTTATTTAAGATAGATGGTTTGTTTGTGATGTTATGATACAAAAATTATTTACGTTGCCACTGTCCAAACATATACACGCTCTTGGTTGTACGTAGTTCGTACTAAAGCACATCTTAGTTTGTTTAACACACAAATTTGTAACTGCTTACAATTTTTACATCACTCTGCCTTTGCAGTATTTTTATTGCGTTTCTTGCTGTTTATTCGTTAGTACATTGCTGTATATTTAATTAAATATTTACACGTCCGTAAATTGATTTTGTCTCCCATTGAAAATCAGCACTGTAATACTCAGTTGTACTGCAGCTGCAAGCTGAATGGGAGTGTTGTTGTTGTACATTACTAAAGAACTATATGTATATTTTATTTATTTATCTTATGGCCGTGATATGTTTCAACAATAAAAACTATTTCTTTCTTTCTTCATCTTTACCAAACATGACATAAGCTAATGTCGACACATAGTCATTATTATATATTATATAGTACAACCAAAAAATACAATATAATAATATAGAAAAACTTACCTATCTTCCGGGAAAGCTTTATAAACAACATCAATATCTTCCGAAATATGCTTCTGGCGACTTAATATTGGGTATACTTTTCCCAATATCGGAAGAGGTTTAATGGTATTCACACCACAGGAACTAAATTTAGAGTATACATTCCGCAGATACTGCACCAGAGCTATCACGAATATAGCTAACCATATTAGAGTAATCATTGTCTGGAAATTAAACAACAAATTATCCACCTGGTAAGTTAGACAGTTGCGACTGCGTCTTATATATGAAAAATCTATTAATTTAAGTCCACCCTGAAACTAAGTACAGTTATGATCATCAATTGGAAATCTTATAGTTCTATATTTTCCTAGAATTTTTTGAACCGTTACTGACCGTTCATCATCCAATGATGTCGCTATTTAAGTTACTAAATATACGTAAATAATACACAATATGTTGTATGCGTAAACCAGAGGATATGCCATCAATATCCCATCTTTCTTACAACTGCGGTCAACTTTGTACAAAATAATTACAGTGATATGTTAAATAAGAATTTCATCAAAACAGAAAACAAAGTAAGTAAAGAATTAACAAATAATGAAACTACTAACTAACCTTACTAAATAAATAAAGAATATTGGTACTCACAAACAAGTAAACAGAACGAAGTGTTAAAATATACGTCCTTTCGGAGGAGTGTCTGTACAAATAATAAATATATACAGAATGCGTTGCTATTTTTCTACGCCGCTTAATCACAGGCTGTTCTTGTTGTGATATAATAGATTATAAGTATGAGATAATAAGATTATGAGAAGTTGGAAGAGTATGAGATTATAAGTTGGAGTTCAGTGGATTTGCAATTCGTATTTTTCATAATTTCTTATTCTTTACAATACTTTTCCAGGATATTTAATATTATCTATTTGGGGTCGCTTTTACATTTGTAGCAAATGATAGTAATCGGCATGTTTCCTCAACAACAACATTGTGTCCTTGATAAAATTCACGTAATCATTCTTAAATATTTTCAGCCAATTCGTCTTTAACAGATCGATTAGATACATTTTCTGCCACTGGTTTATAGAACATAGTGGATTTATTTTACTATCGGTAAAATTAAATTTTCTCTTTCTGTGTCTGATTTGAGTAATTGATAATAAGATATTACAAAAGTCAAGATTATCATCGACATGTTTAGAAACTGTTAAAAAACAACTTGCCTGAATGAACTACATAATACTTCTCCATCTATTGAAAATAAGTCATATCTTTGTATTTCTTATTCACTTGCATTTCATTAAAATGTTCTTATAGACTTCATCGTTACATTTGCAAATGTTGAAAAAAATAAGGTACATATTATAGATTATGACAGATATTTTGGTATAACGTTATTGCTTTTTTTAGATCAAATTTAAAATTTTCTATTACAAAAGCCACGAAATTTTTAATGAAAATGTTTAGTTTCGTAATTTTTCTTAGATTATCCATAATCAAAAGACAAAGGATTATTTGTCACAATGGTTTCTGTAAACGTGTTAATATCACTAGATATTATAAATAAAGTCATCTGCCACATCTATCTGTCTGTCTGTTCGCGATAAACTCAAAAACTACTGAATGGATTTTGTTGAAATTTTGCAGAGTAATATAGCTTACTATTTATATATATGTCGTTTACACTTACCCTCTGAAATATAAAAATAAATGTCAAATTAGTTGGAAAATCTCTGGGTGATGGTTATATCTACAAGTATTGAATTAACTGTTTTATGAAGAAACAAAAGCAGACGAAATTGCGGGCCGCCGCTAGTTATATGTAAGAAAGAGACTTGAAGCTGAAGTTTTCGTTCTCTACAAAGTGGAAAGTATCATTCGATAATACCATATTATTTTTATAATGAAAAGAGTCACCTTCAACTACTGATAGGAATGATGTAAATATATAATCATTCGTTTACCTCATGTAAGCTTAGTCTAATGTATTAACAAACATAGATGCTTTTGTCGAATCATGCAGTATTGCAAAAATCGAGCTGTTTAACCAAAACTTCTGCGAAATTGATTATTACATACGCGACACAGCATGACTAAGCACAATTGCTAAAAATACAAGATAAATAAAAAAAGCTAGGAATGTAATCAAATGATTCATGTAATTACTGTGTACGTTTGAAATATAAGGAATTTTAATGATGAAGAAATGCCTAAATAAGTATACATGGCATTTCTTTTTCTGCAACTTCTACCAATTAACAGATTACGAATTTATTTTGGACTAGGCGATGATGAGTCGGACGGAGCAATGCCTTTAATAATATAGATAAACTATTATGTCAAGTCACGAAACGTTAACAAAGATAGCTCACCTGCTAAATATGTTTATTTATACCAGTATACAGGTATAATACAATGATAACGAATCATACGTCCTTTATTTAAGATAGTAACTCGGCCAATGAGTTTCACTAGGTTGGTAACAAAACACATCCACGGCGCACTAATTCCGGAACGAATCAGAAGAAGTACAATTGTAATAAGTCAACAATGAATTTAGTCTTTCTTCAAATATTCTCCGTTCGCTTCAATGTTATTTACCACACAAATAAACGAAATATGAACATATTATACGCTTAATTATGAAATTTGATAAATCCGTTAATAATATACATTTAGAAAGAGTATATATATTTTATTACACTTTTTAGTTTGTACACTGGAAAGCTGAATGCTATAAGGTATTTTCTGCTAGCTAAACATCACTATTCTTATCAAGAATAAAAGTTATCGTAGGTAGTGGAAATATAAAAGAAGCAAAGAAAATTAATAAACAAAGAAATATGATAATAACATTAACGTAAAATAGATATATATATATATACATACATTTATATATTTATTTAATCCCATATAGACATACATACTTAGAGATTTATATATGTATATAAATAATGATAAAGATAACAAAAAGAATAAATGATACACAACCGGAGTAAAATAAATACAGACAAATTGTAAAATCACGAGCACTTTGTCTAAGGTTTGTCAATAAGTAAATAAATCGATACTTGTGACTTATTTTTGACTATTAATAGATCGTTGACTCAGTCTTTTGCATCTCCGAAATCAAATCTTTATTTCTCAAACCATACGATAGTTATAAAAGTATCGTTCAAACAAATAAATTTATGTACATTGTAAAGGAAGGAGCCCAGAACTCCTTAGAACTACTCAAAAATCGAAAGTTGATTTTTTTGTATACTTATAAGGTGTGATTTTAATGGGCTGCCATGACTTTAATTATACGGAACTATTGCTCATATTGCAAAGAACTCCAGAACTATTGCAAGGAGCCCAGCACTCCTTAGAATTATTCAAAAAACGAAAGTTGATTTTTTTGCATACTTGCAATACTTGCATGTGATTTTCAATAGGCTGCCATGGCTTTAATTATGCAGAACGATTGCTGCTACTCGAAAGAACTCCAGAACTATTGAAAAGAAGTCCAGAACTTCCTTCAGAATTCCTTTGTATGCTGCGTGAAGTTGGCACCCCCATAAGCTTATGCCCTTATGGGGTTTTTAATATGCGGAACTATTTCTCAAAATTTCAGGAACTCCAGAACTATTGATTTGAATATCAGAACTCATTCTTGTTTCAAGATTCCAATATCTTTGTATACCAACTTCACAGACATTGTTTTATACCTTACCAACATTCAATAATTCCAATAAAATTGTATTTTCCTTCTATATTTTTTTTGTAGCTTGATTACAAAACTACTTAGGGTGTTTATCTTCGTAGAAATCTTGTGCGAAATAATTTCTGACACAAATTTTGGCACTCATAAATTTTACCAAATGTTGTTGTGTTATATTATAATATTGTGATTTCGTTAGTGGTGATTATGAACTCACCAATGCAATTCCTAGGTCCAAATCCGAATGGAAGGTTTATGAATGGTATGATTTTACTTTTATTTTCATTGAAGAAGCGATCAGAGTTAAATTTGTCAACAGAAATACAGCAGGCAATTGATCAGATCCAGCAGATTTAGAAATGTTGTATTTTAGTTAATAATTTGTAGATGTCGTAAATATTAATCTCTATAACTTCATTTAACCCATTTCTTCCCAAAAATAAAAATAAAGGAAAAATATTATATTTCAGTATTAATTCTAATTCAAAATAATGTAAATAAGATTACAAATTTTAAAAAGTAGCTGTATGTCCTGCCGTTTGTCCTATACATAATGTTGCGCTGACGCAACGTTGGGAGCTTCCTAGTAAAAAAAAAATGGTATTTATTAATTTGCTGACAATGTAAAGGATTGTTGATTATTTAAAGAAAACTTACTAAAATTTCCGGCATCACTCATGAAATTTGGAAAAACATTGGTGATTTCTTTGAAAAACATTTCTTGCATATGTAAATTGTTTGACTCTAACAAATTTGCATCTTCTTCTCGCTTTGTCTTCATTTCGAATTATATAAGCAGTAATGATATATTTAAACAGAACAAATTTAAAATCGCCAGAAATTCTGTTCAATAATAATGAACAAGTTAGAAAACCAAGTACAGACAACAATGAATCCACATAAAACTCATAGTCCTTATGAAATAAGATAACTATTTTCAAAAGAACAAAACTGTGACTACCAGATTACCAGTTAAGATACATACATACATACATAGTTAATATAAAACTTATTGAACTATTTGCAAATCCAGAAGTATGTACGTGACAAAATAAAAAAATAAACACGCAATATATTGATATAAAAATCATGGAATATAGCTAGACTAATTGTCATTGAAGGTACTCAATGTGTGTTCGCGTATAATATGCTTAAAAACTTCCCTTAAAATAAAACCTCTGTAGCTGTCTACCGCCTTGCAGTGGAGGCGATCGCGATCTCTTCACATTCGGAATACAATTGACGACAAAAAATGATCTGCAAACGAGTGTCTGTTGTAAGTACTATTTTATAAATTTTGAACTCTTTAAGGGCAT
>MU158831.1:117414-166198 GCA_015888305.1 Antheraea pernyi | reverse complement strand
ATTTATAGTGCAAATTAATGTGAGGTCTGGAGTCTGAAAAAGGTTCAAAGACCTGAACTACAGATCTCCAGACTCTCGTTCCCTAGAATGGAGCTGTATTCTTATTACTTTTGCTACAAACAGTAAATTTATCAACAAGGATCTTACGAGACTATAGATAGGTGGTGGAGCCTGTTGCCAGTTGATACATTTTCCAGGCATTGACAATTGCACTATCAATTGCATTAGAGAATAATGGCCACCACCATTTCTTGCCTCTGATTCTTATTCTATAATTTGCAATGGCATTGTCATGCAAATCTACGCCACCCATCCCTTGGTTGTACTGGTGAATAACATTTAGTTGAGAGACTATGTTGTATTTTTTTTCTTTCCGGCTATATCTTCTTACATTCATCAGTGGCTCAAGGGCACTAAAGTTGGTAATAACAGTCACAACCGAATTATCGTGCCACCGAACAGCAAACACTTTATTTTTATCATCAAATCTAAAATAATATTTTCCTTTGGGTTCTTTCACTAAACCTTTTATTGTTTGCAGTGGACAGGATGCCACTCGATTCTCCCTCACTGTCCCAGCTGCAAAAAATTTCATGCCAGACAACAAAGTGAGAAAGTAGTGGCTGGTGAAGAAATTGTCAAAAAATATTATATGATGTTCAGGATCATTAACAATTTTTAATAAATTGGTGACAACCCTTTCACCTAATCCCAGTTTTTCACCAGTTTTTTGCGAAGCTCCCCCATAAGGTTCAAACTGATACAAATATCCTCCAGCTGAAGCAATACACCACAGTTTGAAACCAAATTTTACTCGAATTTGTACTAGGGAACCCCACAGTTGTGAACTTAAGCTGATAACTCCCAGCGTTGCGCCAACGCAACAGATATGTAAACTATTCATTACTGGGACATAGGTCTAATTTGTTACAAAAAACATATAAGCTTGCGTATCCTACATATATAGCATTCAATAATATTCACATAAAAGTTTAAATAAATAGATTTTAACATTTGAAATAACTTGCTGAAAAATATTTAAAAAATCGTATTTTCAGTAATTAATTTTTTTTCACGAAGTATTAAACTAATTATGAAATTCAAACATATAGATAGAGTGATTATGTATGCCTTTTATTATATCCATTATGAGTTTTGTATAAAAATATCATTTTAATTGCAGTTAGTGAAGTAAATATCGTGTTGCATGTACGCAACACTGGGAAGAAATGGGACTGTTGAAATATTAGTTATATATTATAGCTTAAATATCAGAATTGCATATTGCAGATATCAGAATTGATACAAAATTAAAGGAAAACGCGCTGGTTGTTAGTTACAATAGAACGTTAATAACAACAGTGAGTACATCGCTTATGAGTACCTGACTAATATTCTCTATTGTTATTAAAATCCGTAAGTAACGCGTGTTCAAAGACGCGGGTGATTGCTTTTCATAAATAAAGTTAATATTTCGATATCTGCTTTTACTTACTCTTCACTGCACTTATTATAGTATAGCTGTTAATTATATTATACTAGAACCACGTCTTGCCATTTAACCACGTTTACGTTTACGTATTATATCAATGCAAAAAAAGAACTCGCACTAATGTGTTCCGGTTCAAAGGGTGTTGGCAACATATGGTACAGGGTAAGTTAGTAATACCAGCTCAGTCCTCACGATTAACAATGTAGTATAACTAGTCTTAAAACTACGGTTTGGAGTCGGTTAAACACAACTAAAAGCTGCAGCGAGTCCTTGACATTAAGTGCTTGCTATTACACAAGATAAAATAAATGTGTCCATGAAAGTCTCCACTTCGCATATTCTTCTTCTATATAATCTATATTTTTTAATTATCGTTTAAATTTTGTTATAAGTTTACCATGTTACAGTTTGTTTAATTTATGCTCGAGTATCCAAGTATTACTTGTGGTGGCATCAAATAGTATTTAAAGATTTTTAATTACCTGCGTTTTAAAAGACATTGTAAAAATCGTAGTAGAGTTTGTGCAGTTTCACTACGGATATTTGTATTTGCATACGAGTAAATACTTTAGTCTTAGCGGTATTTTAATCATAAACACATTTCACTTCAAAAATAATTGAGTATAGGATTGTATCAAAGAGAAAGGATAAATACAAAAAAGATATACCTTTATAGTTTATTTACTTTAAAATAATTTGATAACTAATAATAGATACAACGATAATAAGAATACAGCAGATATAGAATATGTGGATGATAATTTTGATTCTGTTTTATTTCCTTATCTTCATTCTAACCCAGTGTCCGCCATCTATGCGTATGTTGAAGGTGTTCGGAGCCAATTTAGCAGGGATGACGGTCTTTTCACAAACAGAGACTTCGAAATTTTGTAGTAACTGGCACAACATAACCTTCACTTCGCAAAGAGCAAATCTTGATCCTGAAAATATGGAGATAATTAAAGGAGGAATATCGGAGGACGCATTTGAGAATCAGATTGATTAATTTTTATGAATACAATTATTTATATCAATGTAAAGTGTAATATTAAACTCTTACGTTTAGTAGATTCAATTGTAATACTGCGACTTCAACAATATATTCCCCACTTTATTCAATCTTTAGTATCCAAGGAATAATCGTTGATTCTCAACATCAACAAGTCGCACTACAAAGCGTTCATGTCAAAGAAATTATTCTTTTACATATTTTTTATTGAGTTATTAATTTAAATAGAAGCCATTTCTACTTAATATCCTATTACCTTATTTATTAACAAGCAATCGATGATTTAATTAGAATACATGAAACTACCCTGGCCGTTACCAAAATACATATGGTGTTATAACCGTCATAGTGACTATCTTTAGGTTCATTGTATTTTGAGATCAGTTAATGTGTATTAGAGTGCAGAAACGCTTGCAGGTCGGCATGAAAGCGGCGATCACCGATAAAGAATATATATACCGATGGCCATTATGTTTTTTAGATTACATTATGCTTACCATAAAGTAGATAAAATGATTGTGTTTGTAGCTAATATGAAGAACTAACCAATGCAATTCCTAGGTCCCGTTCCAAACGGTAGGTATGTGAATGGTGTGATTTTGCTTTTATTTTCATCAGAGAAACGCTCAGGATCAAATTTGTAAGGATTTGGGAAGTAATTTGAGTCGTGGTGGAGCGACCATACTGGAATCAACAGACTGTTTCCTTTGCGCACCTGAAATTGAACAAATTAATAGATCTCACTTATTTTAATATAATTTAGCTGCTGCCAGCTCCCATTCGTTCATTCAAGCATAGATTTAGTTAGAAAATCTTATTCAGGATAAAGTAGAGATACTTTTGTTGTTATTTACACTAATATAAATAATTGAGACAAGCTAAACATACGTTAGCATCTAAATTTGGAAATAATATTAACTGGGTAAATCTTTCAGTAATTCTTCATTATGTACTGTTAATGAAGCGCTGGTATCTATCTTCAATATAAATTAATGATACACAAGTAGATAATAAAACATATTACACAAAGTAATACTTACAATGTAATCATGTTTAGCTTTTTCGTTCGGTTTGCCCAAGTTGTAATCTTTGACGCACATTCTGTCCATAGCTATCGCTGGAGGCCACATTCGGAGAACCTCTATAGATTTAAAACCATATTAAAGAAGGTAAACCATCAAAGTAAGGATGGGATACATCTTGAATAGTTTAAGGACAGAAAACCATCGATGAAATTATTATTTTTGCAATTTTCTGCGCCTACTAGTAGATTGTGATGACGACCAGATTAGAACATTTACAATCTGATCTTCAAAACAAACATGTAACATGGACTAAGATATGAAAGATATTAGAGCTCGATTTATGACCTACAATTATTACAATTATATATCAACAATGATAAAAAGGTTTTTGCGCAAATATCTGTTACATAGATACACAATTTTTAAAAGGTTAGTTTTTATTAAAATCATTTACTTCATTTCAAATCCTTTTATATATAATAGTGGTCGTCTGGTAGTTGATTTTTTTATTTCAATATTAAGATAAAAACAAACATTTCTCTTTTCATATTGACAAGATTATTGCACGTCAATATCTTCTAAACAAAACAGAAAACTAGTTAAGAGAGGAGGTCTTTAACTATTTGTTAATCCTTCATCAAAGAGATCACAAATGGTATAAAAGATATGAACTCACCCGACACAACCATGTCCATATATTTCAGGTCCTGTATGGAACCGTAGTCGAATTTACCACCGGTCTTGGCTTCATTCTCCTTAATCTCATTTATTAATTTGTCTTGAACATCAGGGTTCACGGCAAGTTCGTGTAAGATGAAAGACATAGCGGAAGATATTGTTTCGAAACCGGCGATAAAAAATAACGTAGCTTGGGCGACGAGATCAATTTCAGACCAGGCTGTAGATACATAAAGTCAATTAAAGTATTTTAGATAAACTAAACTTAGATACTGGATATTTGCTAATCAAAATCAAAATATCCTTTATTCAATTTAGGCCCTGAGAAGGCGCTTATGAATGTCAAAGCTACTACCGGTTCGGAAAACAGCCCAGTCATCGAGAAGAACCGGCAAGAAACTCGATCTGGTTTATTTTTTCATGTCATATATTTCTATAGTAATATAAATATTCACATTCGTTATTAGTGGATGCACAGAGAGGGGCGTCATTTCCAGACGTCACAATCATTCACGTATTGATCCACCCTATAATAGCCTTTAGATATTAAAACCCGCTTGACATGGTTCTTGAACTCACTATCAGGCAAATCGGTAATGTGTTTTGGGACTTTATTATAAAACTTAACACTATTACCTAAAAAACTGTTTTTGGATTTAGTGAGCCTGAAGCATGGAATGACCAATTTGTTGCTGTTTCTAGTATTTAAATTATGCTGGTCTTTTACTAGATCCAACATATCTGAATTTTTGCGGACATACATTAAATTATCTAGAATATATTGGGAGGGCAGAGTTAAGATACCGAATTCCTGAAACTTAGTCTTTAATGATTCGCGAGGCCTCATATTATAAATTGCTCGAACTGCTCGTTTTTGTAATAGGAATATGGTGTCCACCTCAGCTGCTGTCCCCCACAACAAAATACCATAAGACATTAAGCTGTGGAAGTAAGCGAAGTAGACAATCCTAGCAGTGGCAATATCTGTTAGCTGGCGAATCTTTCTAACTGCGAATGCAGCAGAACTTAGTCTTCCCGCCAATTTTTTTACGTGAGGACCCCATTGTAACTTTGAATCAAGTGTAATACCCAAGAACACAGTATCGTCAACTAAGCCTACTAGATTCCCATCGATCTCGATTCTACTATTAGTAAACCGAACATTAGGCAAGGTAAATCTTATACATTTTGTTTTGTTGGCATTAAGCAATAGATTATTTAACGCAAACCAGTCGGAAATTTTATTTAAAGTATTATTTAGATAACTAAGCTCTGAATCTATTCTTTTTACCTTAAATATAATTGAAGTGTCGTCCGCGAAAAGAACCATGTCAGCACAGTTATCAACCACTAGCGGTAGATCATTTATATATACTAAGAACAAAAATGGCCCTAAAATAGAACCCTGTGGGACGCCAATTTGAGTCAGTGATCCAGCTGACGTAACCCCGTCTACACTAACTTTGTGACAACGATCTTCTAAATAGGACACTAGAAGGTCGAGAGAAGCTCCACAAACACCATAGTGTTTTAATTTCAAAATAAGGGTACTATGGTCAACGCAGTCAAAAGCCTTAGACAGATCACAAAACACACCAATTGCATCCTGCGATCCCTCCCAAGCTCGAAAAATATGACTTAGTAACGTTGCACCAGCGTCAGTAGTTGATTTTGATTTTGTGAAACCAAACTGTCGACCATCCAGAATCTTTTGCGCTTTAAAATATCCTAATAATTGTTTAAGCATAATCTTCTCGAAAATTTTGCTTAAGGACGGCAGTACAGAAATTGGTCTATAATTTCCAAGATTACTCCTACAGCCTGATTTAAATAAAGGAACCATTTTACTTATTTTCATTAAATCGGGGAAGGTTCCTTTTGCTATACACTGATTAAATATATTAGCCAAATATGATGAAATATTAATAATTAAGGACTGTACTACTATTACCGACATTCCCCAGATATCTTCAGTATGTTTCATGTTTAAGAGTTTAAAAGTCCTTATTATTTCATCTGCACTAATAGATGTGAAATTAAATTTTGAATTTATAGGTGCACTCAGATTTTTTAGTAACGATACCGCACCTTGGGCTGATGAAGTAATATTTTTTGTTACCTGTAAAGGTATGTTAGTGAAATAATCTTGGAAAACAGTTACTACCTCTGAACTGTTTGAAATATGTACTCCGTCAACATGCAAATTATGCGAATTATGAATTATGCGTTGCTATGAGACGTCTATACGTAAGCACCGAATTCCATAGGTTCAATGAATATTTCCCCATTTACTACGATCTTCTAGAAGCTTAGAACCCTACCATCTACTAAATATTTTGATAACTACCTTCATATATGACAGGTAAAATATTATATGTACAAGTATAATTTCAAATTCAAACTTAATGTCAAAAACAGGTCAACCTCAAAATCATGTCGAGATGGAATAATTCTTAAAGCAGTGGAAGATCCATCGATCTGCAGATTGAAGTCATTTACACCATAGAAACTAAAGTTATAAATACAATTTGGATACATTCAGGTTCCGATTGTGTTTTCTTTGTTAAACGGATATCATGCTAGTTTTGATTTAAACCAGATGATGATCTTGAAGAAGAGGTGGAGAATCGTTTTAAAATCATGTGACTACTGCAGTGAAAGTGATATTTATAAATCTGCTGCCAGAAAGTCATATCCAATCTCCAAACAGTATTTGAAATTACTAATATGCCACATTACCTTGGTCATTTATTAGTAATATTATAGTTACGAAAAAATAACGATATATATATGTTAATGCCTACACTTAATCTATGAAAATAAGGAACTCTGATCATAGTTTTTATATAAACGAAGCTCTTCGTTACCTTTGTTAACAGTTTTCTTTCCAATTTCAGACTCCTCTACGGTAGAGAATCCAGTGTCAGCTGATTGATCGGCAGTCTCGTCGTACGATAGCTTACCTACATGAATTATTATACTCATTACAATAGCTTTGAATATTTCATTTTATAACATAACCATACCGAATTATGTACCTTTTTTGGCTTCCATTAGTAAATGGATCATGTCAGGTCTTAGAATATTATGGATTTCCCGGTCTTTCATGGTGCCGAGGACGAGAGACTTGAAGAAGGTGGTTATCTCTTCAGAGAATAGCTTGATATTCAGTTTCTGTAATAAATTTACTCCAAATCTCAATAATTTATTATATTATGTAATTCATTTAAATTATTTTAATTACCTACGACTTACAAGTATTCTGAAATCCTTTAGATTATAATATTTTATATGTTAAATGGTCTGTAGAAGAATAAAACATTACAGGCTTCCGATTTCATTTATTTTGTTAATAATGAAAGAAAAAAATAACAGAGCCTTATTTATGAATTTTAATACGTCGCTTACTCACATAAGTTCTTTTTTTTCGAGGTTTATTTGAATTGATTTAATCCGATGATTAGATATATACATTTTAATTTTTACTATAAGTAATTAATTAGAATAATTCACAATTGATATGAAAAAATCAATGTGAATAATTGTTTAGCTCCTTTCATTACTGTACTACTCACACCTACTTGTACTACTACTTTTATTTCATATTTTGAAACAAATCCATAGGTTTTTGATAAGTACATAAATAATTAAAACATTATATAAACCATTCATCATACCACATACAAATGAATATCTTATTTGATTGAAGTAAGCTTTACTTTGCGGAAATACATAATTGAATATTACAATGGAAGTTACTTTGCACTTCCGCCTTTTTTTTTTTAACGTGGGGAAATCCCTTATGGATACGCCACCCTCCCGGGGGAGAGGGTGGGTTATGTCCGAGTTGCACGGACTAAAACCCCACGGTGTACGTCTGCCGCTATAGTTGGGGCGGCACGAGATCTCTATAGACTTCATCGTGCTCCCCAGCGGTTGGCCCAGTAGCGAAAGCGCCGCCGCCAGGCCCCGTCTTGTTAGGAGACAGCCGGGTACACACCGGCCGTCTCCTCCTTCCGCCGGACCTGTGCAATGGGAAGATGGGTCCCCCGACCCATCCTCCCCGGTCCAGCTACGGTGGGTGGAGGCGATCAAACTGCCGCCTCCTCCTGCCTGTCCTCCGTTGGCGGAGAGGGTCACTTTGAGGATCTTGCTCACGAACCCTCTCCGCCGCCTCCTTCTGCGAGACGACTTCCTCGTAGAAGGCGGCCATTGCGTTCCACACTTCCTCACTGTCGAGCATTGCCGCAACCACGCTCGGCAGTGACAGATATTGCCCTACCGCCGCAGCCAGAGTGCGACGTTGCTCCTCTTACGCAGCACACTCAGACAGAGTGTGCTGCGTGGTATCCGGGTCAACGCCGCACTGATGGCATACGGCAGTCGGCTTCCTGCGTGCTATCCGGTACAGGTACCAACCGAAGCAACCATGTCCAGTCAGGACCTGCACCAGACGGAACGTCAGGGAGCCCCATCCTCTATTAAGCCAATCCGGTAGGACCGGGTGAACGGCGTCGATCGTGTATCGACCGTACCGCGCGTCCGCCAGCACCCGCCTCCACCTTTCCACCACTTCATCCCTCTTCTCTCTTCTCCTTTCCTCTATTTCTCTGGGAGCTAGAGGCTCCCCCATCTGTTTCTTAACCGCCGTATATTGATATACGGCGGCAAGCACCTCCGCCTCTAGCTCCCAAGGAAGGGAGCCGGCGGCCTGGAATTGATAGGTTGATTAGCGGCCAATCAATTCCAGGCGGAAATGAAAAGTAACACCAACTATAATATTTAATGAATACCTTATTGACCTATCCATAAGTTTATACGAGGCATAACCCCTGAAAAATATGAGTAATATCCATGAAGAGTAGGATATTTAAAACAAAAACATAAAAAAACGTGTATGTTTTAGTATAAGTCGTTAAGTCGATTTCTTGGTGAATACTCCGAAACCCAAATTCATATAAAATTATCTATATTTTAAAATATTTCATTGTATGAATGAGCACATTTTATTATTACTGTACTGATTGTGCCCGCGACTCCGTCCGCGTGGAATCCAATGTAAAAAAAAAAACAGTGACTAACAAAATCATCTGTTCATTTACTTATCTACTTATATCTCGTACTTAAGTCGCGTCGTCGTTAAAATTACAATACATCATTATTCCCTAACGCACCAAAAGAAGTATAACTTTTTAACTAACAACTAAGAGTTAGCCAATTTTAATGAAACCAAGACTAAATGTTACTCAAGGATCTGCTTTATGATTTTCTTTGTAAGATTGTATCGTGAACACAGTACTACAGCAGTGATGCGTGTTCAAAGAAACAGAAAGACAAACAGACATTTCTAAAAATGATTGAAATGTATGTTATTACTTATTCCAAATCACCTGCATCAATTTTATTCATAAAAATCTAAAAAGTACAGTTACGTTTATATACGTTCTTATCATATGTATGACTAGAAGAAGAAAGTTCATACAAAAGCCACGCATTACGTATACAAGTTTTGAGCCCTACACGCTCTACCAGGCTTAGACACACTATTAAATTATTTTTAAAAGCGATAAATCTGGAACTTATCCCCGAGGTCTCAATATAGTTCACGATGGTTCTCATTTTTACTCGTTTATAAGGGAATGTATCAACTCTTGTAAAATATCAAAAATGATAAAGGAAGTAAACATAACAAATATTTCATAACTCATGAAAAAGCTAAACAAATATATTATACAAAGAAAATTAATATTAATAACGTTACCTACAAATTGCAATAAAAAACCCAAGTACGTAATATACAGCATACCTTCATTAATTTAGGAGAAAAAGCATATCCCAAGGACATAAGGACCCTGCGGAAACCAAAATTAGCCGTCGATCTACCTTTCTGGTAGAATTCATTGTCTTCATCAACATGGGATTCGACTTTCACTCCGAAAGCGCAAGAGGCGATGACATCATTTGCGTAACGAGTTGTCAGATCTTTGCAGTCGACAATAATTTGACCACCTGGAAAAACGTTTGATGAATTTAATACATTATAAGTATTTCTTCGAATGTTTAATTATGGCCCATAGCTTTATCCATGTCTGTTAATGCCTAATACTATGGACCTAGTGGACGACTGCTTACTTGCAGATGCTTCTATTTTATTCTTGAGCACATTTATCATAGACTTATTAACATCAACCATGAAGGGAACCATTCCGCGCATCTTCGAACTAGTAAACGCAGGACTGAGTGTGGAACGCATATCTTTCCATTCTTGACCTATAACAAAGAAAGGAATTTTATTGAATTTTATCTTTGTCATGTTCAATTCTATTAATTCTATTTCTTTACATGTTTTGTTTTTTTTTTTAATCCTATAAGAGTATTTATTTTTAAAACAACACAACTATAATATGTTCGGTCGCTTACAATTTTTTTTTAGTATTAAAAAAAAGATGTATTTTTGTCGTTACATTTCAAAATGAACTAAATCCAATTTTAATCGTTCATATAACATGCTCAATTTTTTTAAAGATTTCCATTTTTTATACACCGAGAACGAAGTTCAAATTTTGCCGTCTACAAGGTTTTTAGTTTTTTTTGTATGATCTTCATATTTTACATGTAAAAAATTTGGAGATCTTCAAAAATAACGTAAAACATTAGTAACGGCTAAAATTGGATTTAGCTCATTTTGAAATGTATATAACTCATACATATATAAATGTATATAATTCATACATATAGTCTAATACATTTAGTGATATTGCCGATTTTAAATATTTCATTATACCATCATTTGCAAAAAGCTGCGAGACGCATACTGTTCCCATATTTTAACTACAAATTTAATAAGTCGCTTAGCTCAGCGGGTAATAACTCGGCTGCGTTTTATAAGGTTTACGGCGACTTGAGTTCAAATCCATCCTCGCTCGACTTTTTGTGAACAGTTTATAAATAATTATTTCATCTAAATTCTAAAGGATATTCACCTATTAATATAAAATAAAAAACTTCAAGATCATGCCACCCACTCGCATAGTTTGTTCTGGTTGTCAGAATAGTATAGTTGGAAAAGAATGTACTTATATGCTAAAATGTGGTTTATGCGACCAAAGTTATGATTTAAAATGTGCAACTGTCACTAAGAAACGCTTCGCACAAATGACACCTGAGTTAAAACAAAAATGGAAATGCCCAGAATGTCAGAGTAGACAACCTAAAGTAGATAATAGGAACACGCCAGCTCAAACCGATAAACAGCAATCGAATTCTGACGACGATTCTGACGACGATGATCCTCCACACTATAACGTCGAGGTAAAGAAATGTACAAAACTAGCACAAGTACCCCCCCGTACGGAACAAAAACAAAATATACCCTCAGTGGATGATTCCGTTGTCGACTGTAATATACCCAATAAAAATAGTCAGGAAAACAATAATTTATCAGTCAGTAGATTAGCCGCAACCAGTGAGGAATTGCAAATAAGCCTTTTACAAGAAATGCGTTTGTTTAGAAATGATATTCAAGATATGAGAGCAGCCTTCCAAGAGTTACGCAGCGATATACGTTCTCTGTCTGTTTCTGTGGCTTCTTGCTGCGACCGTATAGACATAATTGAAAAAAAGGTAGATACATTTGATACAAGGGTACAGAAAATAGAATCATCAATTTCGAACCTGCCGGTAATTGAAATAAAAATGAAACAACTTCAAGCAGAAATAAACTACCTTGAACAAAATGCTATGGCAAATGATCTTGATAT
Organism: Antheraea pernyi; assembly: GCA_015888305.1. Classification (NCBI taxonomy): domain Eukaryota; kingdom Metazoa; phylum Arthropoda; class Insecta; order Lepidoptera; family Saturniidae; genus Antheraea; species Antheraea pernyi. The sequence goes on along the minus strand of MU158831.1, from coordinate 154,234 downwards.
TACAGGAATACCCGAAAAACCCGGTGAAAATCTTATGCATCTATTACTAATAATAGCTGCAAAAATCGGGGTGACATTAAACGAACGTGATGTAACCTTTCGTAACGATTCGTACTTCGGGATACGCGAAATCAATTACTAAAAAATGCACGTATACGAAGGGGTAAAATTACTACAAGTCAGTTGGAATTCCCAGAGGAACCAATTAAAACAGTGTATTTAAATGAGAGACTCACGGCACGTAATAGAGATATTTTCCGTAGAACTCGTGTTTTAGTACGGAATGCGGGATGGAAATATTCATGGACTCGAAATGGAAAAATTTATGTGAAAAAGTCACCCGAGAGCCAATTCTATCAAATAAAGACTGAAGAGGACATCACGCGTATTTTTCCTAACGCCTCTGCAACTTTATCTGCATCGTAAAACAAGCAGGTTTAAATTTAAGGTCTATAAGATAGCTACTATGTTATGTAAGTTATATTTTTCAAATAGGTTAGATGTCTTAGAAAGTTCCTATTATACAAGAACTAAATTTATTACTTATTTCTCTGTAGGTCGTGATATCCATACAATCATATTAATATATATCGTTATTAAATTAATTATTTTTCTTTTGATAACAAGTGGTAGACACTGGTTTTTTCGTTTAAAAATCTGTTATCTGTTTGATGTAAAATTTATTTTTTGTCAACATTATACTCCTATTATACAGAATATCTACTGTATTATTTTCAGATCTAGATATAAATTCTTAAAGACCTATGATGTATGTCAACTCCACAGTTTACATTTTTTAATCTGTTTCTGTTGTACTCGTACTGAAACTAATTATTTTTTCTTAGATACCGTGCAAATGATGTACGATTTTTATTCGTCATTAGTACGGCAATATTTAATCTATTTATTCGAACTATGTGATTTATATATTATAAAGTTTCTTTTATGTCTATACGGGAATCAAACCAATGTTACAGTCTTAAGTAGATTCCACAAGTTTGTATCATTGTTTGTAGATAGTGATAAGTCTTCATTATATAAGCTAAACCAAATGTACAATCCTATATGCCTTTCTTATTTTTTTAATGTTATAATAATTTGCAAACTTTTAAATAACTTAAAAAAAAATTGCTGTATTTCCTTAACATACTGGAGTTCTAATTTTTTTTCTTTAGTACTATTATTTAGCTTATTAGAATTATTGTTCTGTTACTGTTATATAAGGGCCTGTTGGTTATCTGTCTTCTTCTGTTTTAATTACCATTCTAAAATTCATTGTAGTTTCTTATCATTTGTATATAGTCTTAGGTGTTATTGTTATAAGTCATGTCTGATTCACTTTTGCGCTGATGATATTGAAAATAACTGTATTTTTTTAAATATTCCATTACTTTTACCACGTGGATATAGTAATTTATATTATACTATGAATGTTCTTATTACTTATTCTAGCTTAATCAGTGTAAAATGATTCAATCTAAATTAGAAAATCTTAAACTGGGACTGCTAAATGTTAGATCCCTTAACACTGGACAAGACGAGCTCATAGTTACGATATCTAACATGCAACCAGACATATTAGCATTAAATGAGACATGGATGCGACTAGGGGCCGAAAATACCGCTCCACACATACCAGGTTATATGCTAAAGCACACGCCCAGACCGCAAGGTAAAAGAGGCGGCGGAGTTGGTTTTTATATCCGACGTGGTTTACGCATTCGTGTCCTTTCACACCCGTCTACCTCATTGGAACAGATGTGGCTGGAAGTTTCATTGCCTGGAGCAAAAATGGCTGTAGGTACCGCGTATCGCCCTGAAAGACTTTCCGTAGTAAATGCAATCGACGATTTAAGTGAAGCGATGAATTCCCTTAGATATTGTAACTATATATGTATCTTAACTGACTTCAATGTAGATATGTTGCAATCATCCACATATAATTCCATAGAATTAAGTCAATTTTTTAACCAATATAATATGCAACAAATCGTTAAAGTTCCTACTCGAATTAGTGATACATCTCAGAGTCTTATCGATTTAGTTATAACTGATGTACCAGAGAGATGTCGTAAAATTGATGTAATTCATAATGCTGATTTGAGTCATGCCTTCATTCTGACAGAATTTAATATTAAAAAGCCGAGATATGCCCCTCGATACGTCTATACACGTTCATTAAAGAATATTGACCCTAACTTATTTCAAGCAGATTTAGAATCAATAAAATGGTTAGACATCCTTTCTTTGGATGATGTTAATTAAAAGATTTGACGCATAATTCACAATATCGTTTTAACAATATTGCAACGCTTTTTTTTATATTTTTCTCTCTTATTAAAATTGTTTTTGTTTGGGTCTCTTAATTTATTTATATGTATAAAAATAGATACATATTTTAAGTTTATGTTTACGACTTGGGCGCGAAATAATAAGTAATGTTTACTTGTATTTCAGCCGGGAAATTTTGAGGCCTAGCTGAAAACCAGCGCTGTTTTCAAAGGCGGCAATACGCTGACGCTAGGTCTCTTTGTCATAGTTTTACTTTTTTACGGTTAAGGTTTTTGTTTGTACACTTATACTATGGCAATAAATATATTTCTTTCTTTCTTTCTAGTTGTAAGAAAAAACTAAGTAGTTTACTGGTTACCTTACCTCTTAATGAAAATAGATTTCTTCCGAATATCGGGTCAAGTGTCTCATCGACTAATGCTCTGTGATCTAGGAAGTGTTCGAAATCTTTAATGGCGATCTTTTTAATCAACTCTAAGTCGCGGATGATCAGTACTGATCGAAGTATATCATATCTGCCCATGAACCTTTATAAGTGAGAAAACATATTAGAGAGCTCTGTAACAAGGCATATATACACAGAAAAATACTCGATTTTAATTTAATACTTTCTGTTCTTAGCTTGAATTTTACTCAGTTCGTGAATGAGAGACAAAGGTTTAAATAACATCGGATCATAGAATATAATATATATATATATATATATATATATACTACTGAAGACGGATTACAGAAGTCTAAGTTATTTGTTTTTCGATTGCATGCTTACTACTATGTATACCGTATAGTATCGTAAATACATCAAGGTACAATATAAAAAAAATGACAATAATAGTTTAAATTATCACACTGCTGTTTGTGGACATTTGGACCTTTCCCAAAACACATCTTAATTGTTCGAAACATTTAAACCTCTTCTATTATTGACAAGTTTAGTAGCTTCTTCTGCCACGGTAATCCAGCAATCATGACATAGACTAATGTCGAAGTATAGTCGTGTACAATGTAATTAATATATCAAATGATGCACAAAAACTTACCTATCTTCCGGGAAAGCCTTATAAAGAAAGTCAATATCTTCCGCAAGGTGTTTCTGTCGAGTTAATATTGGATACGAATTGCCCAACATCGGAATGGGTTTAATTGTATTCACACCACAGGAACTAAACTTAGAGTATACATTACGCAGATACTGCACCAGAGCTATCAGCAATATAGCTACCCATATTAGAGTAATCATTATCTGGAAATCAAAGATAAGTTGTTAAACTTGTATGTAGGATAGTTGCAATTATCCCTGATATATGAAAAATTGAATATATCTTAGTTAATTCCGTGGGTAAACACAATCTGATTGCTAATTAGAAAGTACTAAACTGCAATAGTATTTCTTAAACGTTCATCGTTACTATTCACTGTCCATCCAGTATCACTACTCAAATTATTAATTGTGCGCAAATAAAACAAAATTCATTAGTAGGTACACGCTGATGTTTTAACCAGAGGAGATGCCATAAATTCCCATCGTTCTTACAAATACGATCAACAACTTTGAACACTTTTATTTGGTATAATCACAATGATTTTGTAAAACAAATCTTTATAAGTAAAGAATAAGAACTAAAGAAATACTAACTTCACTAATCAAATAAAGAATATTGCAATACTTACGGACAAAAAAAGACAGAACGAGTAATACAAAATGAACGTCCTTTCGTAAGTGTGTCTGAACGAACAATAAATGTATACACAATCCGTTGTTATTTTTCCACGTCGCGTCGTTTAATCACTGGTGGTTTTTGTTAAGTGATATAAAAACTCATAGTAGGTATGAGATAAGATCGTAGATCGTCGTTGTTGTTGTCGTCGCTACTCTAACCTAATCTATCCAAAAACTCTAAAACATTAGACCAACTTCAGTTGCGTTGGCGTTAATACGTAAGTACCATCGTAAGACATATATTCACAGATGCTTCCTTGGTAATTTCTTTTTCTTCACGAATTTTTTCATGTATATTGTTTGCCTTTTTGTGCCCATTTTTAAATAAGAACAAATTTTGATAACTGCCCTCATATATGGTAATAATATACCATATATTATTGAGAATTCTAATCGTTTTTTTTATAAATTTCTCCCAAGTTAGTCAGTATCGTAGTACAAATTTTATTTTGTGACTGTCTTAGTGATTACTGTAATAGTATAGAAAAGAAAAACAATTATTTCATACGTCTATATTACCAGAACTAGTTAATGCCAACGGCTCCGCGTGCGCTATACTACCACATATTATAAAATAAAATCCGCTGCCACGTCTGTCTGTCTATCTGTACGCGATAAACTCAAAAACAACTGAACAGATTTACATTCAGTTATCACCAGTAGATAAAGTGATTCATGAGGAAGATTTAAGTATACAATTTGTCAAGGTTTTTTTTATTATCAAGGTAGGACAACGTCCGCTGGGCCCGGTAGTAAATTATAATTAAAGAAATGTAAAATTGTAAGAGTATGTAGAATTACTGTAGAATGTAGGTACGACGCTCACTGCTTATTGTAAATTGATTGTACTGAGCCTAATTATGCATAATTTTCACGCAAACGTAATCAATAAGTTAACAATGGTTTATAGCCAGATGAAAAACATGGCAGCTCAGAAGATACATACAAATAAATATTATTTTTTATATAATAGGTCTTTTAGTTCTGCAGTACTGGCCATTTCAAATCAAAATAATTTTTGTTTGGCTAAGAATTCTAATTTCAAGTTAATTTTATTTTAAAAACATGGAATTCTTTTTCCAAAAGTAGTCATGTGTTTATTGTTTAGTGTTACATTTTCATCGCATTTCAATCTTTTTTGTCATCATGGATACGTTAAAAGTTCGAGTAATTATGGAATATGAATACCATCGTGGCAGCAACGTGGCTCAAAACATCAATGACGTTTACGGAGCTAACACTACAAACCAACGCACCACCTGCTATTGGTTTGCTCGCTTCCGTTCTGGGAATTTCGACCTGAAAAATGAACCTCGCGGTCGTCCGAAGACTTTGGTCGATAATGACGAATTAAAGGCGATTGTGGAAGGCAATGATACACATCTCCGACCAGCATTGGTCAATCGCTCGTCTCCGTATTTTTAATTTCAAAAATAATTATCAAATTATTGTTTACTATTCAACATTAATAGTAATATTAAAGATAGAAGAAGTCTTTCTATTAAGATATTAAGACTAGCAATGTATTATCTTAAGAGTTCCATAATAAAATTTCTTGTGAAACAGACAAGCGATTACTTTTTGTATGGTCGCAAAAACTTAATTGTACTGGCAATATGAGCATATTAGGTCTACTAGTGGGCGCCCAGTGGTCAACATTCGACTATAGTTCATTGATTTTTTAAAGTTTGAACTTTATTAGGGTTCTTTTTTCAAAGGGTACTTCTATAATCAAAGGTTTTGATCATGACTACTAAGTTACTTGCCCCTGTTTTAAAATTATATAAACATTTTAAAAAATCTATGTATAAATGAAAATTGAAATTAATTATAAATTTGAAACAACAACAGGCAGCTACATAGGGTGGTAAGGCTATAAAATTCTAAGTACACATAACTTTACGAAAATAAAGAAATTTATCATAACTCATGACACAATTTTCAATTAATTTTACACCATGTGTGTTAAATGTAGTCTATATATTATGAAGAATACTGATATGCCCAGTATCATCGTTTGGAAAAGTAATGGATACACAATAAAATCAAATGACGGATCCAAAACAATGTTGTTTTTAATACTACCATTACCTTTGAAAATGAATTCATGTATGTTCAAAATTCATCATCAACTGTACTAAATATAATTGCTACATCAGGTTGAACTGCATCATTGTAACCGCGGAGATCCAAGTAATGGATTACTTTCATGAGCAAATAAATTTTCCTATTTTGATTTTTCATCGTATTTTATTAAATCATCATTTGAAGTGAGTTCACCATAAAAATATTAAACATTACAATATTGACGTTGACTTTAGCAATATTGCTTTACTTTTATGACAACATGAAGCCAAGTGACATGAAGTGAAAGCAGTCCTATCACCTATGCACGGTGGCACTGAAGGCAATCCGGGCGTACCGGACGGTGTCCTCGGCGGCGGCCTTCACGCTCACCGGCTCCCTGCCCTGGGAGCTTGAGGCAGGAGTTCTCGCCGCCGTGTACGAGTTCACGGCGGCGAGGAAACGAAGGGGGGACCCTCCGGCTCCCAGGGAGGTAGAGGCGGAGAGACGGCGTCTCAGGGGGGACGCCATCGAAAGGTGGCAGCAGGACCTGGCGGACGAGCGGTTCGGGTGGTTCAAAGTGGACGCCGTCTGCCCGGTCCTGCGGGAGTGGACAACAAGGGAGTGGGGCTCCCTGACGTTCCGACTGGTGCAGGTACTCACCGGACACGGTTGTTTCGGGTGGTACCTGCACCGGATCGCACGCAGGGAGCCGACGGCCGCCTGCCACGAGGGCGGCGCTGAGGAAGATACCGCGCAGCACACGCTGTCTGAGTGTGCTGCGTGGGGGGAGCAGCGCCGCATCCTGGTGGCGGCCGTGGGAACGGACTTATCGCTGCCGAGCGTGGTTTCGGCCATGCTCGGCAGCGAACAGGCTTGGCGAACGATGGCCTCCTTCTGCGAGGAGGTCGTCTCGCAGAAGGAGGAGGCGGAGAGGGCCCGCGAGGCAGACCCTGTAAGTGGCCGTCTCCGCCAAAGAAGGACAGGCAGGAGGAGAAGGCGCTTCGCCCAACTCCTCCTGCCACCGTAGCCGGACCTGAGGGGATGGGCCGGGGGGGCCATCTCCTCATTGCACAGGTCCGGCGGACGAGGGGGGGCAGCCGGTGTGTACCCGGTCTGTCCCGCTATAGGTAGGAGCCCGGCGGTCGCCTTCCGCCGGGCGGACCGTGGGGGCGGCTCTCCAAGGGGAGAAGCATAGATCGATCCCTTGCCGTCCCAACAATACGGTCTGTCGGTACACCATGGCGTTTTGGTCCGTGCGAGTCGGACATAACCCACCCTCTCCCCCGGGAGGGTGACGTATCCATAAGGGATTTCCCCACGTTAAAAAAAAAAAGTTCTATCACCTAAAAACTTTGACGTCCAATAAGACCAAAGAGAATAATAATTATTTCAGTGGTTCCATAAATGTACTAAAGATAGATTGTTTATCAATTAATTATTAATGTATATATATTATGAATTTACATATTATATTATTATAAAATTAACCTACAATTTGACCAGTTCATTTCAAAGGGCATGCAACGTCATTCATCTTAAAAATATTGAAAAGTTAATTAATTGGAACGTAAGAGTAAAGTGACGGATCTGTCAAAATGTCTTTTCCATTTACATGTGTGTACATGTTGTGTAAAATTCCAGCAGTAGTGTGAGTAATTTTAATTTAATATGCTTGTAATGCATTTTATATCATTCATCTTAAAAATATTGAAAAGTTAATTAATTGGAACGTAAGAGTAAAGTGACGGATCTGTCAAAATGTCTTTTCCATTTACATGTGTGTACATGTTGTGTAAAATTCCAGCAGTAGTGTGAGTAATTTTAATTTAATATGCTTGTAATGCATTTTATATAAAAAAATAGCTTTATGCTTTTAGGCTTCTCTGCCTTATAAACTTTAACTATGCAAAATTTCAAGTTCATCCGTTCGCGCAATTCGCTTGAAAAGGGTTACAAAGTTTTGGCTTCACGTATTAATATATAAGATATAATAACATTTTTAAGACATAAGACTCTCAGGTAATGTATATCATGAAATTTTCATTAGTTTCTTTTTTTGTGTAAGTGAGCACTGAGGGGTTATATAGTGTGTTAAAGTTCCAAATATGTTGCTGATGGTAAATCTCATTCATCTCGTACTCATCTCGTAGTCATATTTAATGTACAACATTACATGGTATAGTAGGTGGTGTGCGTATCGTACTTACAAATGTTTTTGAAAAAGATTTTCTGTAATTGTACATTTTCTCACATTTTTACATTTCTTTAATATTTAGAGGTAGGATGTCGCTACAAATACAACGTAAAAAAAGCGTGCGGATCTGCGGGTACCCCCCGTATATCTATACTTTATTATATAAAGCTGAAGAGTTTCTTTGTTTGTTTGTTTGAAAGAAAGAAAAGACATTTATTTGCAACACACATAAGTAAATATGAAACACGTACAATAAAAAAAAAGAAAAAACATACATATAAACAATGAAAAATAGAAATACAAATTGATGGTTAAGTGTGTGTGTGGCAAATGGGCCCCGAGTCAGCGTGTGTGCTGTTGGAGGCTAGTCCTTCAGTGCTGATTTTCACTCGGGACCTAGAGTGTTATGTGTGCACCGAAAGATGGTGTGCATATTAAATGTTATGTAGTGTAGTGAAGCTATATACGTTTGGAAAAAAAATGGTAATAGAAGTTTAATATGAAATATGACATGATAAGTACATATATATTAATAATAGGGAACAATGAATATATAAATACAGACACTCATACATATATATATATATATATACATACATATAAATAATAATAGAAAGTCGTAGAATAACAGGCTAAGTTATTTGCATTGAAAGTAGAAAAGTTTTAAACTTTGTGCTGAAAGCAAATAAGGATATAGAATTACGGTGGGTGGGGGAATATTGTTCCAGCATTTTGTGGCCTGGTATCTGAAGCTACCTCGTAAGGCAGTGGTTTTGTGTTTAGGAACTCTTAGACAGCTTAAGTTAGTACGATTCCCGACTCTCCTTTGTTGGCCTAACCATTCAAGTTTGTTGTACAGGTATGTCGGATGTTTAGATTTTACAACTCTTAGGTTGAATGCGATGATCTCAAGAACTACAGGATCGATTTAAGAAAGTCTTTCGGAGTTAGATAGCTCATTAATCGAGGAAGGCTATAGGCTATATATCATCACGCTAACACCAATAAAAACGGAGCCCCAATGAAGAATGTTTCAAAATCGGGCTGTATTTTTCCTTTTAGCTGCGTGTTAACGTTAGTATTATATACGTTGCCATGGTAACGTGGTAACTTTCTATCGCAAACATTTTAAAAGTATATTTTGTGTTTCTGTTCAGAATGTTAATTTTACGTTTGTTTTGTTTCTAGTTTTTTATTTATAATCTATTACGTATTATAAAAATAAAGTGTGTATATGTGAAATTAAAATAACAACTTTTTGGTGAATGGATATGGCTACAAATAACAAAAAAATAAATTCTTTTATATCCCGTTGGTATATTTATATTATTATATTTTCTCTGTTTGTTTGTTTCTTCCGGGTAATCTCCAATGCGGCTGGACCTACTTTAACGGGAATTTTACTGGCAGATAACCGAAGTGATAGCGGTTGACATATTCTATTTTATTTGTTCGTGGCTTTGTCCGCATTGCTCTTTCCAAAATGGTTGGACCGATTTTCACGGGGTGTTCACTGGTAGATAGTAGACCTCATAAATAATAATTTAAGATCTTTATTCTCCTTCGGCTGCAGTGGAATATCCGCAATGCCTGAACTGATTTTCACGGGACTTTCACTGACAGATAACTCAATAAAAGAAGTAACTTAGGCTATTTTATTTTGTTAGCCAAGACTTCGTAGTGGTGATGACCTGTGAATTGGTACGTGTGAAATTAACCAAAAATATGTTGTTTACTGTAGACCAATGCATGAGACGTGCGCTGTACTGGACTCCAAGAAGAAATATACCTAAGTGAAAGTCATATATTTATATGTCATTTGAATTATATTATCTTTTTGGTCAATTTGGCGACCATTTTGTTTTATTTACTGCGTTTGCGTCTACATAACTCAGTGATTATAGCAACGTATAAGAATAACACAATTATATCGACAATATGGGTATAATATATCTAAATAATAAAAGATTTAACACATATTGTTCGATAATGTATAGCTTAACATTTTCATTACTTTCTTATATAGTGTTAGTGAGCACTGAGTTTGGTATATAGTAGGTTAAAGTTCCAGGTATGTTGCTGATGATAAATCCCATCCCATTCGATATACTATTGGTATTCACATATCTAATCTACACGTAACATGTTACAGTAGATGGCGTGCGTGTCGTAGTTACAAATATTTTTGAAAAAGTATTTCTGCAATGTACACACACACCTACATACAATTTTACATTTCATTAATACCTCTTAAAAAAACGCGTGCGGAGCCGCAGGCAACAGCTAGTATATAGATATAGATAGATAATGTAGCTGTGTGTGATTACGCTAAAACAACTAAAGAAAACAACAAGATAAATATAGAATCACTCGTCTACATCATGCAAGATTAATCGAATACATACGTAGAATATTATATGATTTTGTCGAATCATGCAGGATTGCAAAATCAAGTCGATAACAAAAGCAAACACGACATTCAGCGTGACGAAGCAGAATTGTTAAAAACGAAGATAAATGAAACAGTGTAAAAATATAGAATTAAATTATTTCTGAAACTTTTGTGGGTGTAGGAACTTCATTGTCGTTTATATATGTAGACCAATAAGAAAAAAAGAATGTTCTGCCACTGAAACACTAAATAAACCAAGATTTTTAGGAGTAAAACGAAAAACAAATGAATTTAAACTTACTTATATAGTTATCCTACTTTTTTTATATCATAGTAGGCAAACGAACATGTGAGTCATCTGATGTTAAGTGTCCATAGACACTAGCAATACCAGGGGAGTTGCAAGTGCGTTGCCAGCCTGTGTTTGTGGGGAGGGGGAATGGGATGGAGGGTGATGGGGAAAGGGGAGGGGAGGTGGGTCTCCGGCGCTCTCACTGACCGAACGAAAAGCAATAATGCAAGCACTGTTACTTCACGTTGGTGTTTCTATGAGAGGGTGGTAGTACCCCGGGCGAGCCGACACATTCATGCTGAAACCAGTAATAGCTTCAGCGTGGCTCTGCCACCTACTACCTGGTTCTTAAATTTACTATCCAGCAACTCAGTAACTTGTTAAAGGTTTTTTGTTATAAAATCTAACATCTAACCTAAATAACTATTACTCATCAACGCACAGCCAAAACCATTGAAGTTAGAAACATTAAATTTGGTCAGATTCGTTTTGTGGCGTAGAGACTTTTTTTTCATTGAACTCCTTAGGGTATAATTAGAAGAAAAAGCTTATTTACGTAATAAGTGGTTTAGTTTATAAGTTATTACAATAACTGTATTATTTTTAAAATTGTTACATAAATAATTATACGAGTAGTATGAATTACTTAAATTTCATAATTTGTAAATTGAAGTGATTATCATTCGTTTCTCTGTGACATCTATTTGCACTCCGAATAATAATTATATACTTTTTTATACGGTATACTAATTCATAAAACATATGAGGGCCTGCACAATCACAATACAAATTATCAATATTACATGTACACAGGCCCCATACATACTATGTAATGATATTATAAGTAAAAGAAGTAGATACATTACCTATATGGTGTTTTGACAAAGCAAATGGCACAATAACGCACACATACGCGAAGTAATATTTGAAACTCTGACGAATAGTTATATTTTAAATCTGTCAGTCAAAAATAAAGAATAATCAAAGCAGATATGACATCTTGCTTTGTTAAAATATATGCCTAAAGATGGACTGACTCACAGATGCTTTATTTGTAACATCGTATAAACTTAATAAAAATGTACTTAATGAAAGTACATAAATGAAAGTAAAATCAATTGTATTATACAAATCTAACTAGCATTAGCATTTAATTTTAATTAGCTGGAAACCTGAGAATAACATACTTTTATAATTAATATTTGGGTGATCTTGAGTAACTGATCGATCTAATTACAAAAAGGACGTCATCTATGATTAATAGAATACATTCAATTTCTCTAGTTAAATTTGCATTTCGTTACATGGTTTACATGTAATTAGAATATACAACTAAATAATAGGAAATAGTAATTAATATAAGACATTAAAAACATTTTTCAATTTAATTAAATAACAAAAAATATTTACAATTGAAATATGTTCCACAACTTATAGAAGTTTTCCTTGTAAAGATTGTACAATATCTCATAACACACTAGGGTATTTTGACAGTTTTGGGGCATTAGACGAATACACAACGCACTCCCGTTACCGCTGACACGACACTGAGGTCACTATTGGCTATCTAGCCACAGTTTGACATGCCGTGCTCAGAGCGCGTATAACGTATCTACGTCTTTTTGCTTATGATATTATTGATACTATACGTCGCTAGTGCTAATATAAATTGTCATGTCGCGAAATTATAAATATATCTCCCGCCAAGAATACCGTTCAACGAGCGTAAAGAAGTTTTAACTTCAAAAAAAGTTTTTTTGTGTCCAAGTCATAGTTTTTTTATGACTCAAGGTAAATGCTGCAGATATTATATAATTAACGGCACATACGGACACAATGTATTAGAACAAATGTGTATTGATATATTATATTATATATTATATATATATACTACACTATACTACTATATATATATATATATATTCAATATATTGATGTATTGAACATTAATGCACTCGAGTTATAAAAGGTTCATTGTTAAAATTATTTGTATTCTTACAGCAATCCATTTGTATTGCAGCTTCAATTATTCTTCCAGTTAACGTTCAATATAGTGAAAACATGCTTAGTAACCGAAAAGAAAAACTGAAGGTTGAGAACTTATCTAAAGTATTAAAGTAAAATTATTAATCTATAATTGGGGTGGCAGCCAGCACACCCACATAAGCCGGAGTACCTAGCCTAGGCAGTGAACTATATTTAAATTGGCTGGAGGTAGATACCCCTGGAAAATATATGCCGAAAGCTTTTCCTTATAAAAAAGCTCATTTACCTGATACGTCTTCTCCACCGCCGTTGCCGTTGGTGAGAGCACCAGCTTTCCAAAAAGTACACACACAAAACAGAGTTCCGTGCCGCCATGTCGGTAGTGTCGATGAACGTTTCCGAATGTAAGCGCGGGTTCCGAGCAAGTGACCAATTATCATCGATTTTCCGTTGACAAACAATGTGTCAAAAAGAATTTTGCCTATCCCCCAACCAATTTATCACCGAACAATAATGTAATAAAAGTAAATAAAAATTTTGAACCATATTGAGTTTATAAAAGAATTAGGATAAATGAATTCAAGTAGATACAAAAAACACTACTTTAATCAGTTTAAATTAATATACGGAAGTCGTAACAGGAATAACAACTCTAAATGTAAAATACAGATGAATGATAATTTATATCCTGTTTACTTTCTTAGCTTCATTCCGACCCAGTGTCCGCCATCGATGCGTATATTGAAGGTATCCGTTGCTAATTTAGCAGGAACAACAGTCTTTTCACAAACGGTAATCTCAAAATTTTGAAGAAGTTGATACAACATGACTTTCACTTCACAGAGAGCAAATCGCGATCCTGGAAATACAAAATAATCGATGCCATATAAAGTTAAACAACATGAAAGGAGGGATTTAAGGAACTATTTTAATTATTTGCCCTTTTTCATTATACAACGGAGTTCTAATAATGCGTTTCCCAATCATACTCTGTCTTTACCATCTATAAAACCAGTAGTCCAAGATCCCAGAGCGACCAGACACAACTTATTTTTAACTAAATGAAACCTTACGTTCTGAGTAGTGTTTCATGTAATTAGAACGCTTGCGCACTCACAGAGTTCCGAGTCTGTGGCCAATTTATATATACCAGGTGAGAAAGGTAACGTCCATTCATTTTTCTGTGTGCTTTAAAGCGACTGGCAGAAATTGTGGTCATCATAAAGTGTCTTACGATACTGAATACTACTTTAGAGTGACATTTTACAAAACATAAAATAAAAATGAGCAATTTAAATTTAAGTAAAGTAAGTAAATCTTATTTTAGTCACCTTTCTCACCTTGTATTTATACATTGACCACATACTCAAATTCTGTGCGTGCGCAAGCGAGCTAAGTACGTGAAACACTACTCAGCACGCAAGGTTTCATATATTTAAAAATAAGTTGTGTCTGGTTGCTCTAGGATCTTAATCTATAGATATTTATATCTCAAATCAATCAATAGTTTCAAAAACATTGTCAAAATAAATAAATTGCACAGTTGCTTGTGATGTGGCTTTAATAACTTCATTAAAAAATGTTTCTTGTCTTAAAGTCCAAAATATAAATAGTTTTAATTAGAGTACATGGAATGACTTGCGATTTTTATCTTCTTAGATATAAAACCATATATGAAAATTTTGATACAAGGCTTTTGATTCCTTTAACATCATCAAAAGTCGTTGTGTTGTGTTATGATGCTATAGTTATGTTAGTGGTAATAATCGACTCACCAATGCAATTCCTAGGTCCAGATCCGAATGGAAGATATGTGAATGGTACAATTTTGCTCTTGTTTTCATCGGAGAAACGCTCAGGATCAAATTTGTTTGGATTTGGGAAGTAATTCGGATCGTGGTGAAGTGACCATACTGGTATTACCAAACTCTCTCCTTTGCGGATCTAAAATATAACAGATGAATGTTTTTTTAAAATGATTTATTCTAAAGAACTTTGTTTACTTTAAAATCCATTTAACTAATTTAAACCTTGGGTCGTTTAATTACAATTCTATATGATAGTAAGCAACGATGTCAACTAAGATAGTAACAGCCTGTTACCTAAAAAAGGATAAACTCTCAGTTGAAGCTGCTGGAACAAACGTATACGTAACGTATTTGGTTACAGAGTTTTAACCTGAGGTTTATGGCATCATACGATCTAATAAAGAGAAATTATATTCGATAGAATATATCTATCAATATAAAATCACATGTGTGTCAACAAATCGCGCATTAACCCATAAATTTTACTTTAAAAAATATCTAGCAACTATTTATGATTTGCTACCTACTAAAGGAGTACTTGCATATATCTCTCGTATATAGCTATGTTATTATAAGTAGTTAAAACATGATAATACTTACGATGTAATCTTTGTTAGTTTTGTTATTTGCTTTGCCTAAATTGTAATCTTTAATACAGAGTCTATCCAATCCGACCGCGGGAGGCCACATACGAAGAACCTCTGAAAATTTTAAACATATTTAGAAAGGTAAAAATAATTAGAATAGAAAGAATGGGAAAGGATGGTATAATAATATTCCTGTAAACGATCGAAAATTGCATAAAAGAAGTATAGGTAAAATTATGACACAAACTAAGAAGATATTTGGATGTCGCCTGTTGTTATTGCTCAAACACCACGTTTGGACGATTTTGTGTGAATATCTGAAATTACTTTGTACAGAATTATTTAGAAAGCCATTTCTCTAGTATTGCAATTGGAATTATTCTTATATCGGGTACTTTAAAGTAAATTCTTTACAAATACCGTATTCGAGATTGCATCTCGATTATAAATAATTCGTCAAGAATAAGTGATGCCTGTTTGAAACATTATTAGATTTTTGGTCGCATTGTTAGCTATGAATGAACAGGCATGTTCGTTGCCTTGGCAGTTAAACTGCACAGTCCCATGGAGTAGAAGCGCATTGTGCCGAAACGATTCCGACAGTTCATCAGGGGGGTTTAACACCTACTCCGCCTTGAGGGGTCTACCATTTTAACCACTCAGACCGCAGTTGCCCTTAGGAGGGGCCACCACCTGTCGGGGGAGCAGACTTAGTGTCAATTAGGCAGTCCCTGCTCCCCCGGCCAAAAGGGTATAAGAAGGTACTATGGGGGTTTAATCCGTGCGAATTGAACATAACACGTTCTCAGCTGCCCAGCGGGAAGACAACCGTTAGAGATCATCCCATGTAAAAAAAAATTAGCGTTGTTTCTCTACAGACAGAATTAAAAACTTACCTGAAACAACCATGTCCATATACTTCAAGTTCTGAATGGAATTATAATCAAATTTGCCACCACTTTTTACTTCATTCTCTCTGATCTCTTTCACTAACTTTTCTTGAACGTCAGGATTCACAGCAAGTTCGTGTAAAATGAAAGACATGGCTGAAGATATTGTTTCGAATCCGGCGATGAAGAATAACGTAGCTTGGGCGACGAGGTCAGTGTCCGACCAAACTGTAATTATATAACATTGTATTTCTATATAATTCTTTATAGGTTAAATGAATAAAGGTAAATTCTACGGCGGAAAGTACTAAGAAACTGGATATTTGATAGTTGTTAGTTGTGTAATCCTGAAATGTAAAGTACTGCATCAATTACGAATTTTGCAAAGAAAAAATATTCACGAAGACAAAGAATTTCTGAAGTTACTTAGGATACGGTAAATCAAAGAAGATTTTATATCAAAAATCCAATATATGAGATATTCTAAATTATAGATTTCTAGACGTTTCCAATAGTTTATTTATCGTGCTTTGACTTAGTGACTAAGCCCACGCGTTCCACCAGAAAAAGGGCTTTACAATTTATATGCTAGTATTACGGTGATATAGTCACAAAAATGGAGGAAATAATTGAGCGTCATATCTATCCCATGTATTTCATTAATATACTCGCACGTAATTGATTTGTTGAAAAAAATCAACTGCCAATAATATTTTTATATACAAGACTCCATTCATTACCTCTATTTACAGTTTTCTTGCCGATTTCAGACTCTTCTACAGTAGAGAATCCAGTGTCCGATGTTTCAGCATGACTGTCCTCGTATGTTAATTTACCTACAAAAAATACTTAATTAAAATTTAAAAAATACTTTATTCGATTTAGGCCCTAAAAAGTTGCTTATAAACGTCAGAACTACCACAGGTTCGAACAAACAACCTAGTCATCGAGAAGAACCGGCAAAAAACTCGATCTGGTTTATCTTTTTAACATATATTTAAAATACATTACAATCGTTTTTAGTGGATGCATAGGAAGGAGTCAATGCCAGACAACAACAACACATATTAATTTACTCTATAATAGCCTGAATATTTTTATTCAGTTGACCTGTTTTGATATTGTATTTTAAAACTATTATAATTATGTACCCTTTTTGGCTTCCATGAGTAAGTGGATCATATCAGGTCGTAGAATCTTGTGGATGTCCCTCTCTTTCATGGTACTGAGGACGAGACTTTTGAAGAAATTAGTTGTCGCTTCGGAGAATAGCCTGACATTGAATTTCTGTAACAAAATTATGTTAAATATAAAACAAATATATTCCTAACGAACAAACAGCCAAGCCAGTGAATTTAATTTTATATTCTTTAGGTCGATGATTTTCGTAATATCTTCTGAACGATGGCTAGGAAATTTTAGAATATACAGAACATAAACGACATCAGCCCTATATAATAAAGCTTCTTCTTCTTCTAATCCTTACCCCACCTGAGTAGGGTCAGGATAATATGCAATCCTTTTCACTCCCCTCTGTCAAATATCATCTCAGTATTCACACATTTTATACACATACTCCACAACTTCTTTGTCACTGGTGCTATTTTTAAACTTACTTTGATATACTCATTCTTAATCTTATCCATTCAAGTTACACCACATCCATCTTAACATTCGCATCTCCACCACATGTATTCTGTTCTCATCAGTCTCTTTATACGATAAAGATTGACGACAGAAATTATAATACAGGTTACTTTAACATCCGAGCCTGCTCTTTAATATTTGTTTTAACAATTGATCGATCATTAGATAGATAAACACAGCTTAAGCCGAGTATTTATAAAACAACTATATTATCCATATATTAATTACTATGAGATAATTTTACGATAGAAATAAAGTAAAGTATTTATTGTTGGAAAACAATTACAAACAACAAGATAAATAAAGGAATTATATACATAGTTTATCCAATTATGACACTCCCATTCAGCTACAAGCTGCAGTTTTGAGTATGAATGATAAAAATATATAACTCCACACATCCTAAGGGAAGTGAAAATCCCTAGGCTTATTTTAGCATTTTTATCGTACTAACGCTCACATACCAAATAAAGCGGAAAAGATATGTTCATTACATAATTTACTCTTATCTTATCATTACATATTTACAAACAAGGAAATACTATACGCACTGATCAAGTTTAATAAAATAAAACGAGTGAGAAACTCAAAGTGAAATAAATCATGCAAGCGAGCATAATTAGCATGACTAAATAATTTTAATAAAGGTTTTAATAAGCGAAGTACCTTCATTAGTTTAGGGAAAGATGCATATCCCATGAATACAAGAACTCTACGGAAACCAAAACTGGCAGTTGATCTGCCTTTCTGATAGAATTCGTTTTCCTCATCAACGTGTGAGTCCACTTTTACTCCAAAGGCGCAAGTGGCTATAACATCATTTGCGTAGCGAGTTGTCAGGTCCTTACAATCAACTATAATTTGACCATCTGAAAAGATATTTAAAGAATATAGAAAATACATTACTGTAATCAAAAAGTACTCGTTCAAATTGGTTCTTCTACATACATATAATGGATTACGTTTAGTTTTCTTAGTGTATTAAACATTTTCAGATGATAGGCCCGATATAAGGACTTTTTCCGTCTCGTCATTTTTCTGGATTAATTTTTTCTCTGCATATTTGTTTTTACATAATTAATTAATTAATATAGCTTTAGTTTTAGATTCTCTTTACTAAAAATTTAAATATCCTTCCAAAAGAGCAAATGATAATTGTAACTCACTTCCAGATGCTTGTATATTCTTTTTGAGCACATTTATCATAGAAGTATTAACCACCTCCATGAAAGGTACCATGCCACGCATTTTTGAACTAGTAAACGCAGGACTGAGCGTAGAACGCATGTCTTTCCATTCTTGACCTGTAACATAAAAGTATAACCGAAACTTAATGTTTAATATAATTTTGTAGGATTATAATCCTACATTCTATTGCATTTAGATTTTATAAAGCTTCGGTATTTTGTGTATTTTACACTTTAAGTACCTTATTGTCATAAAATATGAGCATGTGGGCAAAAATAAATATCTAAGTACAAGATACATTTAATAGCTTACTCGAACCTACCTCTTAATGAAAATAAATTTCTTCCGAATAAAGGTTCAACTGTGTCATCCACCATAGCTCTGTGATCCAGAAAATGTTCAAAATCCTTAACAGTAGCCTTCTTTATCAAATCTAATTCACGAAGAATTACTATAGGTCGCCCCATTTCATATCTGCCCACGAACCTTTACAAACGATGGTTAGTTTCAAAACAAGCAACAACTATTTAGATTTAAATGAATAAATCAAATGGTTTATTTTAGATAATAGCTCTTAATCAATTTCGTATCAATATAAGCTCATAAATTTTACCATCTAATTTCGGTAGTTTTCATAAAATTTTAGTCAATATAAAATTTTACATGTAGACATTTCCCAAACTACGTCTGACAGACTCAAATCAGTATATGGCATTTTGAAGTGTCTACGTTTGTACCTAACTCTTTTCTGTAAGTACTTTCTAGCAACTACTAAAAAGCAAATAAACTAGTGACATGAGCAATTATAGATTACTAGCTGACCCGCGCCCACTTCGTTGGGCGGTAAACATTTATAAAAAACTATTTTTTGCGACTTAAATATAAAAGTTAGACATATGCTGTCGCTGCCTTTTTTGTAGATATTATCAAGCTCTACAACTTATGTCTGGAACTAAATCATATCTCTCATCGTTAAGGCAGCGTTCATAAGAAAGGTTTACGTTCGACCGTTTTTTCTTCGACTTACTTTGCAAATTCGAAATCCACAAAAAAGTCTTTTCATTTTTCGAGTTAATATATAGCTTATGACACTTACAAATAATGTGGGTTTCTATTGGTAAAAGATTTTTCAAAATCAGTTCAGTAGATCCAGATATTACACCCTACAACGTCACAAACTCTAACTCTTTATAATATTAGTATAGATTTTTGGATCTGACTAACGCTTTTGGCCGAACGAGTTTGTACGGCCTTGGAAACAAGTGTGAGAGGTACTCAGCGGAAACTTATCCATACATATTCAAATATATATCTGTAATAGTAAAAATTCTCACCTATCTTCTGGGAAGGCATTGTAAACCTTTTCAAAGTCATGGGCAACGTGTGACTTCTTACTTAAAACTGGATATGCATTACCAAATATTGGAGAAGGTTTAATTGTATTCACACCATAAGAGCTAAACTTAGAATATGAGTTCCATAGATACTGCACGGCAACCACCAGGAATATAGCTACCCATATTAGAGTAATCATCGTCTGAAAATGAAAGAAATCATATTATGCTTTCCAATAATACCGAAAAAATAATTCATATAAAGATTATAGTCGAACCAGAGAGTACGGAATTAATATTACACCACCCGTAACCAATCATTGACTACAATTTTGTATAATATTAATTGAGGTGTTTTTGATATGAAGAAAGTTTTAAATGAAATTAAATCTATAGGGTATCATTTAACGAGACGGGTACTACTCAATTTTATAGAAATAAGCTGAAGTATACATTTAAAAAATGGCTATGTTTATTGTATTTAAAAGTACTAGTGGGCGTCCAGTGGTCGACATTCGACCATAGTTCATTGATTTTTTAAAGGGATAAATATTATAATAATAGTTGTATGTTATAATATCATTGCTGAATGTAGAATGAAAAAAGGTGTTTGGAACGTAAGAGTAAAATAATACATGCAGTCGAGCATAGCAACCTCCTTCACAACCTTTTTTGAAGTTCTTTATTGACAGATTTCAAAATATCTTTTTTATTTACATGTGTGTATGTTATATGTTGTGTAAAATTGAAGCAGTAGTGTGAGTAATGCATATTTTAATTAATTTAATGTACTTCTAATGCATTTTATATAAAATGGCTTATATATATAGATCTTGAAATGTAATTATGTTTGCAAACCAATTAAAATATACTTGTATTTTCATTAGATTTATATTGTACTAGCTGACCCGTACAACTTCACTTCGCCTGCACCAAATCGATTATTACAGGTTTCAATTTCTAAACGCGAAAAATTTTAATAAACGTAAAACACGATTGCTGCCTGCCGTTTCCCATTGTAAATCCAAATTATCAAGGGACTCCCTTAAGCATATACCCAGATGGTATGTGAGAAATCTTTTAAAATAAGCCTACGACCCGTTCGTAGCATCATCTACCGGGTTCAATTAAAATAAAAACTAACCTACGTATATTGGCGGTAATGTAAAAAAAGCTCGTGAGGTCTATGGAACTCCGGTTACAACGAAGTTCCTTTCCTTTTTTTGTAGGCATTTACTATACAGTCAGTATAGTTTACATTATAAAATATCAAGATGATAGAGTTAAATTGTAAAATAAACGATAAAATATATTCATAAAATAAATAATGATAAATTAAACACTGAATGATGTCATAACTATTTTCCATTTGTATTAAAACTTTTTCACATTCCATTGTATTGAAGAGTAATATAAATATTAAAAAGATATCAGCACGACGCGTCAACTGTTACTTGCCTGTAATTATTCGTCTAAGAGCTAGCAACGGTTTCGAGAGCGAATTTCAATAAGCCAATTTTTTTATATATCTTTATGTTCTTCCCAAGAACGTGCGGGTTACCTGGCTGCCGGTAAACGTTGTGTTTCTTTGTGCATATCGCATCTTTACAGACAAAAATATTGATTTTTAAATAATTTTAGGATGTTTTTTTTTCACTAACTTTGAAACGCTATTAAAACATGGCATTATTATTGCCAGACATTTTTTAATATTGACAATAATGTGCCTGATGCTATTTCTTGTAAATAAAAAAAGTATGTTCAAACCATGTATGATAGCTGTTGTTATGTATTGTATATCGAGGTTATAATAAAAAACTCAGTCTTAGACGAACACGTATTTCATTCACAATATGGCGCAGCCGGTCTTAACAAATTATTTGTTTAAATAGTTAAAAGCAAGTTTAGTGTCGTAAAATGTCAGTCAGTACGTGTTAATAAGTTTGTAAATTAAGTTCGCAATGGAACACGCAAGACCGCCAGCAGAATTATGTCTTGAAGGTGGACCCGCCAATCGCGCCGATGCATGTAGTAAATGGCACAAGCAGCTTATTATGTTTTTAAAGGCCTCGGGTGTGCATAAGAAAGCCTCCGATGTAAAATCCAGTGTGATAATACACTTAATCAGTCCTAATGGTTATGATGTCTATACAATTTTCAAGTTTACTAAGGATCAGGACGCTAAAGATTATAAAAATTATTATTAAGATTATTATTATTATTACACATTAATAAAAAAAAATTAACGAACATTTTCAAATAAAAGAAAATACAACGATGCCACGATTCAAATTTTTCTCAAGAAATCAAGAGAACGGGGTTCCATCGGTGAGTACGTAACTGTTTTAAAGAATCTTACTCGAAAATGCGAGTTTGAACATTTGGAATACAGCTTGATACACGACAGAATAGTAGTATGTGGCGTGAACAACAGTAGTCTTCGTGTCTGGCTGCTCAGAATGGAAGATCTTACATTGGATCGAGCGGTCAAGGTTTGTCAAGTGAATGAGATAACACAAGAAGAAAAATTACAAATTGAATGTAGAAAAACGAGCAGGGGTGTTGTTAGTGTACCTAGCAGTGTCAACATAGTGAAGCGAGTTTATAGATCGGATCATTGGAGCGGCGGTGCGGCCGGCGGGTGGTGTCCGCGCGCACGTGCCGAGCCCGCTTCGTTGAGTCACAGCTTGCTAGTCGCGGCTCAGCCGAAGCAACGTACCGCGACTCGTCGGACGGCAAACAATGAACCAGAGATGAATCCGGTGCTGATCTCAAAGCGCTTGTGTACAAGATATGCGAATAGTACATGTGATAGTGACAGATGTCCTGCTAAAAACATTCATTGTTTTTCTTGTGATAAAATAGGACATTTTAGAAAAGTATATCCCAGGTCTAGAAGAGTGTTTCAAATTCAGGAAGACAACTCGCAGCCAGAATGTGAGATGATGTTTTCAATTGATTTAATTAATTCAAATGAGGACAGTAAATGGTATGAATATTTATCACTATCAATTAATGGTCTGTCTGGTTTAATGTTTTATCTAAGCGGCCTTATTTAAAACTCGGTTTGAAACTTAGTAAGCTTCGATATGACAACACGAGAGCGTTATCATTTTGTAAGAACTATGTTCCTATTGTAGGATCTACATATATTGATTGGATATATAAAGATAATATGTTTTCCTTAGAATTTATAATTGCTGATTTTGAATGTACTAGTATATTAGGTAATTATGCATGTGAACAGATGGGTTTGATTAAACGCATATATAGTATAGATGTGCAACAATATAATGATCTTTTTCAAGGTTTAGGCAGGCTACCAGGTAAATATAGAATTGTTATAGATGAAAAGGCCAAGCCGTCGATCTGTCCGGTTAGAAAAATACCTATGGGTGTTCGTGACAAACTATTAGACGAATTAAATCGTATGGAACAAATTGGCGTGATAAGAAAAGTATCACATCCGACCTCGTGGGTGAAGCTATAGTGGTAGTTCCAAAAAAGGATGGTAGTATACGTGTGTGTCTTGATCCGCGCCCGTTGAACCGTGTAGTGCAGCGCGCGCATTATCCTTTGCCAACTCTCACTGAAATAGCGTCTAAGTTAGCTGGCGCGCGTTATTTTAGTAAGTTAGATGCCAAATCTGGATTTTGGATGACAGAAATAGATGATTATAGTGCGGATTTGTGTACGTTTGGTACACCGTTCGGTAGATATCAATTTTTACGCTTACCGTACGGAATTAATTGCTCTTCGGAAGTATTTCACGCAAAAATAAGACAAATCTTAGAAGATTTGGAAGGCGTTGACTCATTCGTTGATGACGTCATAGTATATGGGATTACGAAGGCTCAACACGACAATCGTTTAAGGGCTTTGCTTGATAGGGCTCGGCATATAGGTATAAGATTTAATAAAGAGAAATGTGAATTTTGTGTTAATGAAGTAACGTACTTTTTAACTACGTAACTACTAACTAGTAATTACTTTTAATGAGCACAGAATGCGAATAGACAAAAATAAATTAAAAGCTATTGAAGATATGCCTGTACCCAATGACAGATCGTCACTGGAATGTTTCCTGGGTATGATAAATTATTTATCAAAATTTAACCAGAATTTTTGAGATATAGCAGTACCGTTGCGTTCTCTTTTAAAGAAACAGATTGAGTGGCTCTGGGATAAACAGCAAGACATTGCAGTAGCTCAATTAAAAAATATGCGAGGCGCCTGTGTTAGCGTTGTATTCGACGAAAGAGCCTATTCTTTTGTCGGTAGATGCCAGCTCGTGTGCTTTAGGCGCAGTTATATTACAAAACGGTCGGCCGGTTGAATTTGCTTCATCAACTCTGACGGACGCACAATGTCGTTATGCACAAATTGAATAATAACTTCTTGCCATCGTTTTTGCATTAGAAAGGTTTCATCAATAAGTGTTCGGTAGAAAGGACGTGACCATCGAAACTGATCATAAACCATTAGAAGCAATATTTAAAAAACCTTGAGATTATATTCCTATGCGCTTACAACGTATTATGTTACATATTCAGTGTTATGATTTTAAAGTCGTCTATAAACCTGGAAAGTATATATATATAGCTAACGCGTTATCGCGAGCGACTCTACCAGATTTAATGAAAAATAGTATATCGGATCAGGTAGAAGAACAGTCATGTTATTTGTTAGAAAATACAAGATTTAGTGGCAACAAAAAAGAATTAGAGAAGCGACGAATAAAGATATCGAGTGTCAATTAATAACACAGTACATAATTAAAGGTTGGCCGAACAATAAATATGATGCAGATGAGCGTGTGCGAGCATTATGGTCGTATAAAGATACATTTGAATATGTAAAAGGTATCTTATTCAAGGATAAATTAGTGTTTATACCGCGAGAACTCCGTACAGAGATGCTGAGACGTTTGCATGAAGGTCACTTAGGGATAGATAGATGTAAGCGTCGGGCGCGAGATTTAAGGTTTTGACCGGGAATATCTCGAAATATAGAATCATACGTCCGCCGCTGTACTGCATGTGTAGAAAGAGTTTCACCCCCTCCACGTGAGCCCCTCCTGCCACATCACATACCTGACTTACCATGGGCGAAAATTGGTTCTGATATTTTTCAGTACAAAAAACATTATTTTCTTATTCTTGTTGATTACTTTTCTAATTTTGTGGAAGTTAATAAATTAACAAGTATATGTTCGTAGGCAGTGATAACTGCAATGAAGTCGCAGTTCAGTAGGCACGGAATTCCTAAGGAGCTCATTACAGATAATGGACCTGCTTATTCTTCGAGAGAGTTTGCCAATTTCTGTAGAGAATGGGGTTTTATCCACACTACTTCTTCTCCTAATTATCCGCAATCAAATGGACGAAGTGAAAGAAGTGTACAAACTATTAAAAATATGCTTATAAAGTCTATTAACGCAGGTACGGATTTTTATATGGGTCTATTAAACTTGAGAACAACACCGCGAGATAATATAAGTTCACCCCCAGAACTGTTGATGGGTCTATGATTAAATACTAGTTTGAGAGAGAGATTACGTAAACAGTCGATTAGCAAACAATATTACGATATGCACGTACGACGACTGCCAGAGTTTAAAACTGGGGATTCCGCGGTAATGTTAGACGGTTCTAATAGAAGGCATGTGAAGGTTGAGTCTCGAGCGTCGCAACCGAAATCATACTTTGTTACGGATACGTCGGGGAGACGATATAGACGTAATAGGCATCATCTTGTTAAAACAGAATCATTACTGAATAATTCTAATTATATATTTTCGGATAATGTTCGTGAAGCTTGAAAGGTGGTCTAGATACAGACTCTCAGACTCTACAGAGTCTCTAATAATACAGACCGTTATACTGATCGGTCGCTGTTAGGGCTCGCCATAGAATAGAAAAATGTTTACAAAAAATAAATATTTCGATGTTATTAAAGTAAAGTACGTACAGATACTATATAGAATTATTTTGTTACACATTAAGCATGTACTAGTGAAAAGTAAGTGTAATGTTACGTCACATTCATTGTATATTGTTGTTTATGGTTTCTCTATGTCATTTGTTTGTAACTTTTAAAAGGGGGGGATGTTATGTATTGTATATCGAGGGTATAAATAAAAAACTCAGTCTTACACGAACACGAATTTCATTCACAACAGCTGTAATTTTAATATTATTTTGTTTAAACATAAAAGAGGGCAAATTAAAATAATATGTATAGAATAAGTTAGCTATAGCTATAGTTTAGCGCAACACTGGCTGTATGATAAAGATAGCGATAATTGTGGAAGCGCCTGTTATAGATACATGTATTCAAGATGGCGTTAGTCCCAAGACATACGTCTACGCTTATCGTTGTTTTTCATTGTTTACGGTGCAATCTCAACACCATAATGGTTAATAAAGTGAAATATGTTCTTTAAATTATTTTATTTATAAAGAATATCATCGGGCACATTATTGTCAATAACAAAATTGTCAAATAGCGTTTAAAAGTGACTGAAAAAAAAATTCCAAACATTATTTATAAATCAAAATTTTGACCTGCAAAGGTGTGATGCGTATTAAAGAACACAACGTTAACAGGCTACCAGATATCCGGAATCCTGTTTGAAAGGGCATAATATACGTTCATATTAAGGAATCAGCTTTTCTAAAATTCTCGTTCTTCCAACGTTGCTGGCTCTCGTACTAAGGTGTCGCAAAAAAAGTCTAGTTACATTAACTACAAATTTTTGTCTTTCGTTATCCTGGATAACCTCTTGCGTTTTATGGGGCAAAAAGTATCCTAGATGTAACCTTATAATATTAGTTATTACTGTGTCAAGTTTCGTCAAAATTGGTTTGGTGCTTTCAGCGTGTTACGGGTTCACAGGGATAGACAGACAGACGGACAAAAATTGTAAAAGGATTATTTTTGGCTTCTATATCGATAACAAAGTCTACCCCGATCAATATTTTCAAAAAATATTTAATGTATAGATTTGGATTTGTTACAGTTTTATTATAATAATAGATAGATAGAGATTATAACTCTGTGCGGACTTTTGATATCTTTCAATACTCCTGTAATTATGAATCATTTTTTATTTAATTTTTAAGTGTTTTAAAATTACTTTAAAATATGATAGACAACTAGCTATCTATTTATAAAAATATCAACAACACTTATAGAAATGTGTAAAAAATAACTTACGCAAAACTTTACTTTTAGTAGAGTTATCTTAAAACTGATTTTAGAATATCAAAATCCGAGTATTCAGTCTTTATTAATTATTTTGATAATGTATTAGCAATTAACTGACATTAACATATTTTTACACGTAATTATGTACCCATTAATTATTGTTATTCCGTCTTTTGAAAGTACGACATTTCGATTCTAAATTCCTTTTAATATCCGCATAATATCAGTGGAAACAAATTATTAAAAAACAAAATGTACTTACTAACAAGTAAACAGTATACCCAAAATGAACGTCCTCTCGGAGGTGTGTCTCTATGAACAATAAATATATAGGCAACGCGTTATGATTTTTCTACATCGCTCAAATCTAAGTTTGCACGTATTCAAAGTATGATATAACGTGTCAGTATCAATACAAGATAAGATCGTACGATATTTACGTAGTTTTATTATTTTATTAATGACAAAATTAAAGGGATATATCTTCAATTATACAGTAAGATGAGGTAACCATTTTTTTCATTGGGGAAATTTTTCCATACGATACGATATGGCTATGGCCCTCAACACCGAGCGACGGAGTTACCCTATTACTACTAGCTTAATCTCCGTAATTTTTATGTCAAATACATCTATAATATTACGAATAGCATATTATAAATAAATGATATATATATATATTATAAATAAAAGTGATAGTTAAGCCGCCATAAAGTTTATGGTCGCAATTAAAAGTCTGATGTTTACTCATAATGAAAATATTAATAATAATATTGTAAGTACATTATATTATAAGCTGCGTTACTTGTAAAACGATTTTTTACTTGATTTGATTACTAAAATAAACGAAAAAAAAGGTGAGGAACAAGAGTCCGCAGAATATAAAAAAATACATCTATTGCTAATGTCTGTTCGGATTATAAAGTTTGATGTACTCCGAAATGGATATATGCTAACACTAGAAGCGGACACTATCTCTATGCACCTGCTGGAACACCGAAAACCAGAATGGTTTAAGCTACGTACAAACAAATGACAGACAGTTTTAAAAACATGGCATCCGCCATTTTGAGATTTAAATTTTATTTGGGAATCCGAGAGTTAAGGCCGGTACCTAACCAAGTGGGCAATAGAAAAAATCTATCTAGACAAAATCTAATATGATGAAATCATATCATGATGGTGACCAATAATTCTCATCTTTGACATACTATACTACCACGCTAATCTATGGCCGTTTCATTCACGCACTATCCATGTTCATCTAATATCACCATGTCAGGATTCAATTAAAGGGCCAAAGTAACATCCTAGCCGAGGTTCGGCCACTCTGGCACCCTTGAACTTGAAGCGGCGAAGTGCCTTAATCGCCTGCCTTAGTAGTCCAGTGAAACTGTGAAGGCCAGTCAGGCCAGTAGCTTAGTAAGTAAAAAAAAAGATACAATAAAAATTTTTTAAGGCCATCACATTTTAATATATCATTAAATGGTTACTTTATTTCTGAACTGACAACAATGGAATATGCGAATTTACCTACTTTATAAACGGATATAATTCTTGGGTTCAAAGTAATTTATCTACCAGAGACTAGGTTATTTAGTTCTTACAGATGATAATGATGACAAAAAAAATTAATGATTGTCAAGGTGAACGTACAAGAATAATGTGGATAGAAAAAGTTAATATTGAAAAATATTCTATATACCATAGACATTAGAGCCGAAAATATAATACTGTTGATGGATAGAATGAACTTTGAACAGTTCTACTCAGTGAAGCTTACGAAAATTTGTATAAATCATTTGTTTATTTTAAAACAAATGACTCATAGTCCATCTGTAGATGTTTTGTGCTTGATTTTGTTTTTTAGTGATAATCAAGCATAGCTTCAATTGCAGCCCTCGGAATACACTACTAGGTGCTTAATAAAGGGTTTTGAACTCAAAGTAGTAGGTAGTCACACAGAAAAGAAAGGTGTTTTTTTAAAGAGGAAATATCTATCGTTGAGTGAGATTTAAAGCGGTAAACACAATTATTTTTGATTTTTGTCAAAAACCCCGATAATATAAACAGCGTGGAAAAGAAAAGATATCGTAGCCTCCCACCGAGCCGTTGATATTTCAAATTTATTTAAAACTAGCGGTACCCGCAGCTCCGAACGCGTTTTTTTTTAAATTGTATTAAAGAAATATGAAATTATGAGACCATGTACAATTATAG
The DNA here is from genome assembly GCA_015888305.1 of Antheraea pernyi. NCBI lineage: Eukaryota > Metazoa > Arthropoda > Insecta > Lepidoptera > Saturniidae > Antheraea > Antheraea pernyi. Next base: position 124,408 of record MU158831.1, on the reverse strand, counting down.
AAATGCTTTCTAAAACAATTGTAAGTACGACACGCACGCCACATGTAACGTTCACATTAAATATATAAATACTAACAGTGTGTCAAATGAGGTTTATTATCAGCAAGAGATTTCGAACCTTAACCCACCATATAACTATCTCAGTACTCACTTATGCTGGATAAGGAACTAATGAAACAATGACTTTAAAAATGCCCATATTGTCTATAAGTAATAAACACGTTTATGGTCTTTTCATCTTCAATTTTTAGAAAGACCCCTTTATCTTCCAAATTACTGTTAATAATTATAATCTTGCATTGTATACAATTAATGAGCCGACGCCTTGAAATTTTGCATAAATATAAATCAGGATATAAAACTTTATATCTGTTTAAGCAGTTTTTAATATTCGACAATTTAAATAGTGTTCATTGTCCTCGATACGATATTCTTATATCTTACTATGGTTGCTGAGTTATGCAGACAAAAGCGCGATAAATAAATCAAAATGACCGAAAAAATAATATAATTCAAATTACATACATAGATACAGGTATATGAATTTCAATTATTTTTATTCTTGTAGTCCAGTACAACGCACATCTTATGCACGTGTTTACAGTGAACTACATATTATTGTTAAATTTCATGCGGACGAAGTCGTGGGTACGAGCTAGTTTAAAATAGAATAACTTAAATTACTTTCTATAAGGTCAGCTATCTGCCAATGAAAGTCCCGTTAAAATTGGTCAAACCGTTTTGGACATACAACTGCGGGTGAAGCCACGGTTAACAGCTAGTCTAAATTAAAATAGACTAAATGATTTTTTATAATGTCCGCTATCTGCCGGTGAAAGTCCCGTAAAAAATGGTCGAACCGATTTAGAGATAGTAATGCAGGCTAAGCCACAGTTAACAGCTAGTATAAATTAAAATTGCCTAGATTACTTTTTATAAGGTCAGCTATCTGCCATTGAAAGTCCGGTGAAGATCGGTCAAAGCGTTTTGGAGATAGCGTTATGGGCGAAGCCACGGTTAACAGCTAGTATAAATTAAAATTGCTTAAATTACTTTTTATAAAGTCAGCTATCTGTTAGTGAAAATTATGCGAAGATCAGTCCACCCGTTTTGAAGATAACGTTGCGGGCGAAGCCACGGTTAATAGGTAGTATAAATTAAAATTACTTGAATTACTTTATATAAGATCAGCTATCTGCCAGTAAAAATCTCATGGAAATCGGTTCAACCGTTTTGGAGATAGCACTACAGACAAAGCCACAGTTAACAGCTAGTATAAACTAAAATTGCTGATATTACTTTTTATAGAATCAGCTATCAGCGCGTGAAAATCTTGTGAAGATCTGTCCAACCGTTTTGGAGATAACGTTAGGGGCGAAGCTAATTTAAAGTAGCCTAAGTAACCAGCTGTAATATTTTTATATCTGCCAGTGAAATTCCCGTCAAAATCGGTCCAGCTGTCAGACAGACAGACCGACAAAAATTTTAAAAATCGCATTTTTGTTATCATTTGCGTGTATACTTTCACACCAAATCAGTAAAAAAGTTTCATTTTGATATTACATACAGACTTTATTTTTATTATATGTATAGAAGAATAGACTAGCTGTACTCGCGACTTCGTCCTCATGGAACGTTATGAAACAGTGACTAATAAAGTCATCTGATTGTATTAAGCCCATATAAGTTATCCACTTTTCTCTCGTACTTAAGTCGCGTCGTCATTAAAATTTGCAATAACTTTGGATAGACCGAACCGATTTTAATGAAGCTATACTCGAAGGTATGCTTTATGATTTTCTTGGAAAGGTTTCATCATGAACGCAGTACTTTAGCAGTGATGCGTGTCGAACTAACAAATAAACAAACATTTCTGAAAATGATTGAATTCTATTCTATTACTTATACCAGCAACATTTTTTTACAAAAATCTAAAAATTACAAACACGTTAGATTTACATTTATATTATATGTATGGATGGAGTATGTACTTGAAGCTATGACGGCTTAGTTGGTAGCGTGTTCGGACACAGCGTCGATGGACGTAGGTTTGAATCCTTGCAGCTGCAGGCGTGTAATTTTATGCCAATAAATATATAAAACAGGCAATTTATGACTAAGAGTCACTTTATATAATAAGTGGTAACACTATAGAGTGACATGCATGTACGGATTCAGAACGAGATTGATGAACACAACAATTTGGCATCATATTTCGCGAGAGTCAATTGATTGTCATTTAGGATACAATTATCATACAAATGTTTTTTCCATAACTCTCAAAGCTTCTTCCACATAGCGCTCGTACATCATAAAAAAAGTTATGCAACATAAATAAATTTTAGCTGGTGCCCGTAACTTCTGCAGTCTGAATACCGATTTAGAGATATTTTTTTAACACAGCTTCTTTCACACTCTCTCTGTCTTTTTCTATTGTATAAGAGTGCGTGTGTGTGTGTGTATGTGTGTGTGTGTGTGTGTGCGAGTATTTCAATTCAAGCAGACGAACATCGTCCGCTCCCGGGTAAAAATGTATAACCTCTATATTGAATGCGTGGAGACTCCAATATTTTTTTTTTATTTTTAAAATTACTTAATTAACTAATATTATAAATGTGAGTGTTAGTTCGTTTGCTCATTACGCCTTCACGCCTTACCTACTCAACCAGTCATCATTAAATTTTGCATACAACATATGTCAAGGATATAAAAAATTCATCAAGAAAAACACTATTGTTCTTGACTCGAATAGAGCCGCGGGAAAGAGCTAGTTTTTCGTAAATAGATATTTTGCCCCAAAATATTACATGAAACTTTTTGATTGCACTCCTTAATTTACGTTAAGGAATTTTGGTACCTTAAAATTTGCGTTGATTCCTGTTCAACTGAGATTTCTTTTTAGATTATTAACTCTTGTCTAGTCACCACAAAAGCAAAGGCTACTTATTTACATCGATCACTTTACGTGTGCGTGTAATCCTCTTATCTTATAATATTTCCGTCTACACCGTCTTTATAATATTATCGTTTTCCTTATTTTACGAATAGCAATTGATAAAATTATATTAAAAATGCTGCCTGATTTATACCATGAACATTGAACATACACTTAATTATGTCAAAGCATTACCAAGATTTTAATTATCACAACTTTTTATTATACTTTACTAGTCTTCGCCCACGGCTTAGCTTACTTTATTAAAACTTATTCATATAGGTGATAGTCTCATTAAAAGAACGTGAGATTGTAATAGTAATATTAATATACTATTTAATTAATAAACCAAGACTAAATGTTGACCGAGGATATGCTATGACTTTCTTGGTGACTTCTTGGTATTATCGTGATTTAGCAGTGATGCGTGTTCAAACAAACAGATAGACAGACATTTCTAAAAATGATTGAAATATATTTTACTACTGGTTACAAGACACATGCAACAATTTTTGTTATAAAAATCTAAAAAGTACAGATACGTTAGATTTAAATACTTATTATATATTATGTATAGATTAAACAGTAGTTTACAATATACGTGTACACTTATGCGGCCTTAACGCTTAGAGCGATCTCTTACATGTAAACCTTAGGAGACATTTACTTTTCAAAATACACGGTGACAGTACAAAAATATACACTCAAATACAGAAAAAATAAAGAAGTAATAATGCAGTAAAACAGCTTATATTGGGACAGCGAGAGCTAATACCGATGAAGATATTTTTTAAATAATGTCACGGATATTGCTTGCCTAATATAAGATGGAAGTGAGTTCCATACCCATATAACTTGAACCGTTAATGATTTGTTATATATGTAATTTGTTATGATTACGCTAAAACCTATCCTAACTATTATTATAAATACCAATGTCGGTTTGTTTGTTTATTACGCTTTCACACCTTATCTACCTACTGAATCGATTATCATGAGATCATCAAGGTGGACACCTTTCCACCAAAATAAAATAAGTTAAGCCGTGAACAAAGGGTAAATTACCATATGAAGGGCTAAAGGGAAAAACTGGCGAAGTCGATTTTTTTCAAATATTCAAATTGTTTTTTTTTTGTAGTTTATGGCCACAAAAATACTCATTTCATAATATGGCTATCCAAACCAAACGTAAAACGCGTTGTATCACATTTTGTTTTTGTATTTCTTTTCTATTAATGAGTAACCCCGTGACTTGATCACGTCGGCTATTATTATTGTTAGCCATATTTTATACAGTAAACTATTCCAATTACATATTATAACAGTTTTTTAAGTAATAATGTTAGGTTTATAACAAAGTCCCAAAACACATTACCGATTTGCCGGATAGTGAGTTCAAGAACCATGTCAAGCGGGTTTTAATATCTTAAGGCTATTATAGGGTGGATCAATATGTGAACGATTGCGACGTCTGGAAATGACACCCCTCTCTGTGCATCCATTAATAACGAATGTAACTATTTATGTTTTGTAAAACTATATATCATGAATAGTTCAGCCAGATCGAGTTTCTTGCCGGTTCTTATCGATAACTGGGTTGTTTTCCGAATCGGTGGTAGCTTTGACGTTCATAAGCGTCTTCTCAGGGCCTAAATTGAATAAAGGATATTTTGAATTCGACATATAACATTTCCTTTTAAAATAATTCATTCTATTTTATTCAGGTCAACCAAAAAATGCTTTAAAAATTTAAATTGTCTCTGCTGTAAAGTTTTGTAAATGTTTTGGTGAAGGTAAAGATCTTGACCAAATTATAACATAATGGTAGGGCTTCTTCTAATGCCCTACTGATTAGCTACCATATTTAAATAAAAAATTAGTCGCCAAGTACTATATGTAGGTGTGTTCGAGCAGATGCTATTGGTAACGAGTTCCTTCAAGATTCAGCTTTCTTAATACTTTAGACAAAATCGCTATTTCACAAGTTAAAAATACAATATGAGTCGTCAATATACACTTCAAAATGAGCTAAACCCTATTTTAGCCGCTCCTACCTTATCCTTATGGGCGATAAAATTTGAACTTCTTTACCAATGTACAAAAACTTTAAAAAAAAGTTATATGAACGATTCAAATTGCATTTAGCTCACATATATATGTTTTGCAATGTCACGACATATATGAACCTTTAGTTATTAAATGGCACAATTATATTTTAAGTTTGTCGTTAAACAGCCATCATTATATTTGCTAATTGATATAAAGTCAATTTTCAAATGAAGTTGGAAGCTTTCATTCATAATCCTGTATTATTTGAACCTATTTTGTACAATGTAGTTAACTTTTTGTGCAATTAAGTGTGATTATTGTGCACATGTGAAGTATATTAGAAATAAAAACACGTAGAATGGATTCGAAGATGTGACAAAAGCTCCCTGGAGAGGTGTAACAATGGAGTCACCATCTTGTTAAACACCTGAAATGATATTAAGTCACTTTATAATAATTACTCATTTATTAATAGAAATAATAATCTCCAGAAATGGGAATTGGTTATTTTTAGTAGTGAGAGTATTATCAACGAGTTAACATGTTCAGATATTCAGTCTAGTATGCTCCTTTTTGTTATTGTTATTTTATTATTTATCAGGCTGTTAATGCTGTATTATCTATAATAAATAAATATATAATAACGTGTAAAGGTTAGAAAAAGATTACTATTTTCCAAGAAAACGTAATATCAAAACGATCATTGAACGATGTTATTAATCATAAATTGTTATAATACCCTGATCGGATATTACAGTTTAAGTTGCAAAGTCCATTCCGATAAGACATAAGTATTATAGATAATCATTCTAATATTACTCAAAATACAGTTCAGGTTATAATTTGCCCGAAATATTTGTTTCGTTACTTTACTAATTCATCTGTGTGATGAAGATGTTACTTTCCGGGAATTCATCGCAAAATACTTACAGTACCCGGCATTTTATTTGGCACGTCGGGGACCTCTCCTCCTCTCGCACTCTTCAGTGCGACCTGCCACTAAGATCGGAAAACTTCTATTTTGTAAAGCGTTCTCTCTATCGCACATCGCATAGCTATAATAGACAAAGAAAACGATACACGAAACGAGTTCCGATCCAGACACGGCCGGGGACGGTCGTGTTGACGCGCTCGGAGCAATATTCGATATTCGCGAGTATAGTGATACATTGTGTTGCCGTATAATACGTAGTGTTACTGTGAGTCGCGAGTGCTGTTTTCGATTGTATTTTTATAAAACCGCAGTTTTCAGTGCGCGCCCTATATAGCGAATACAACGTGTCGTTGCGTCGCGGTCATCGAGTGCATTGCATCATGTTCGGCGTATGCAGCTGGCGTACTTCGTCACATATCCAGAGCTTCGTGTCGACGTTTTAATCGAAAATTCAATTGTTGGTCGCTCTTTTCAGAGTATTTTACGTACATTTTAAGCGCGCGCCGTGCCCAACGTGTAAAAAGGTATAACTTAGAACAAGAATTGGAAAACAAAATTTGCAAAGAAAACATAAATCAAATAATAAGTAATAAAGGAAAAATAGACGTATATAACATACTAGCTGACCCGTGCAACTTCGCCTGCATCAAGTCGATTGTCACCAGTTTCAATTGTATTATTAAACGCGAAAAATTTTAATAAACCTAAAACCCGATTGCATCTATACCTACCGTTTCCCATTGTAAATCAAAACTATCAAGGGACTCTCTCAAACGTATACCCAGACGGTATGTGATATTTTTTTTCCTACAACCCGTTCGTAACATCATCTACCGGATTCAATTAAAATAAAAACTAACCTACGTATATTGGCGGTAATGTAAAATAGCTTGAGAGGTTTATGGACCTACAGTTGGAACGAAGTTCCTTTCCCTTTTTTGTAGACGTTTACTATACAGTCAGTATAGTTTACATTGTAAAATATCAAGACTTAAATTGTAATTTAAACAATAAAATATATTAATAAAATAAATAATGATAAATTAAACACTGAATGACATCATAACTATTTTCAA
>MU158831.1:102344-113376 GCA_015888305.1 Antheraea pernyi | reverse complement strand
TGGTACTACCCCGGACGAGCCGACCCATTCATGGTGAAACCAATAATAGTTTCAGCGTGGCTCTACCACCATCTAGATTTTATATTGGGAAAGCGAAATAGTAAAAAAACATATGCAAATTCGCTAGCACAGCTAATGTATAAAAACTATAAACAACTATAAAAATAACTATAAAAAAATATTAAAGGGACATTCATAACATTATGAATTGGATTATTTTATTTTTACCATTCTGTACGAATGACTCGGAATTAAATAGTGTCTGGGTAATTATGGCGGTTGTTCGTACGAGCTAGTAATTACTACGGGTATGTTTAAGGAGTAGACGATACTTTTAATATATTCGAAGTATAGAGAGATATAGAAGAATAAACAGGACAACTAGGTGGAAACATCGGTCAAGCTATCCGGTGAAGCTGTTTAGACCTTGCTTGGTCAATAGGGTAGTAAATTCGAAAAAAAAAATCGGTCAACGCATCGTCGAATATGCTCTTTGAAGCTGTGAAGACCCTTCAGGGTCAATAGAGTAATCAGTTCGAGGGAAAAAAAAAAAAAGATACACGAAACCGAACGTAGCCAATTTTCTCCACGGCGTGATGTGTCAAATTTAGTATTAGGAATTTAGGATACAAGAATAGGATACAAATTAGATTTTAGTAAAAGACCGACATAATCTAAATACTAGAAATAATAACAAACTGGTCACTCCATGTTTCAGGCTCACTAAGACCAGTAACAGTTTTTAGCTAATAGTGTTAGATTTTATAACAAAGCCCCAAAGCACATTACCGAATTGCCAGATAATAAGTTCAAGAGCCATATCAAGCGAGCCTTAAAACATAAAGATAGCATTTATAGAGTGGATCAATATGTGAACGATGCTGACGTCTGAAAATGAAGCCTCTCTCTGTGCATCCACCAAAAACTAATGTTACTGACTATAAAAATATGTTCCGCTATGTTATATATAATGAAAAGATAAACCAAATCAAGTTTCTTGCCGGTTCTTCTCGATGCCTGGGTTGTTTTCCGAACCGGTGATAGTTTTGACGTTCATAAGAGCCTTCTCAGAGCCTAAATTGAATTAAAAAAAATGATTTTGTTATCAAAAGACGCATATTGTAATTGATTCCTACTCGCCTGGTCTTGGTTGTTTGCTGCCGTGTATGGGCTTACCCTTGCTCCATCCCTTGTCAGCGTATTAAAGAAAGTGGTATTAGGAGGGATAATTTCGAATAGGGTGTTAACACAATATGGAGGTTTCTTAACTTCACACCCCTCATCATGGAATACCTAATATAATTGTAATTTACTTTTCACGGTATACAGTTTCATTTTATAAATGAGGAAATTAATTGAAATATGTTACAGACTGTATTAACATGGAAAAGTTGTTTACGCCAATTGATTTTTTTGCTATCTTATCGTATAATGCTATCGCTCATAAATCGACATACAAAATAAAGATATCATAATACTCGCCAAATCAGTTAAGTCACTCATCCAAAGTACAGAACGAATTCCAGGTATAGATAATGTTCTGCGATTAGATATTTATTATCATACACCGAAAATGTAAGCAATAAAAATTATGTAAATTTCATTGTTAATACTTATTTGAAACTACATATCTGTAAGAAGTAATAAAGTAGAATAACTATTTAAAAATCGTAGTAAACATGTCGTTCGGGAGTCGGCTCTTAAACTAAATAATTGAGAATAGCAAAGCGAAATGAAATGGTTAGATATTGGCTACCCAAATTCAGAATATGTACGACGCGTACGCTGACGATATAGACGCAGGTTCGAATCCTTGATAATAAGCCAGAACTTCTGGTAAAGGAAAACATTGCGATGAAACCATAGCGTGGTGTTAGGGTTGTTCTAAGTGCGCTTAGTTAACTACCATCCTCGAGTTGGAAATATGTCGCCAACCTGTTGTTGTCTTTCGGGAGCTGCACTCGAGAGCCAGTTCCTCTTGGCTTAGCATGTTTATCATCGTATACCACGTTGTTATTTAATATGTGACTGTGGTCAAATGCTAAAACCTATAAAGTAGAGAAAAATGTTTATTAATTACTATATAAATAAAGGACGCCAACTTACATTCTATAGTTACAATCATGTTCTATGTAAAAACATCCAGTACACTTTATAATAATGACGTCGCACTCGAACGAATCGGTGTCGTGTCGTGCTCGTTACGTGTAGTGGTAGTCAAACACGTCATTATTAGTGGATGTATCAATAGTATTTTGTATAGATAGAATAAAATCTCTTTTATTAAATAACCTCGCCCCAACCTCACTGCGTACAAATTATACACTGATTTCATTTTAATTCTAGGTCAAAGTTAACTATTGTGTACTGCCGTCTGTAGAAAAAAGTTTTTTTTACAATCTTGAGTTTGATATTTATGCAAAATCAGAAATATAAGGTGCAAGGGAGGTTTCTATTATCTTAGTATAAGTAAACAAATAACAATGTTCACAAAGATTTTTTGTAAGAAAATTTAGCTTACAATTTTTTTATGTTTTTTCCGCTGAAGATAATATATATTATTAATGTCAATTTTAAAATATCATTCACATAATGTATGTTATACGTGTAAGTATTTTACTAAACGCCCGTATATTGTCGTAAAATATGTAGAACGGCTAAAATTGAATTTAACTTATTTTAAAATGTATCATTATATCGATGACATTAACTTTTTTGCAAGCGGTACAAACCTAAAAGCGCCTGTAATAAATCGTATAGCAATTAAACATCTGAGACGATAACAGGCCCTTGGGGACAAAATAATGAAAAGATTTTAATTATTGTTATATACTGGGAATTCGATATATTAATAAAAAACCATTATGAGAACTTATAATAATAATATAATTGTAATTCTAATTATTGTCATAATAATCTAATTAATTTAACTAATAAAAACAAAAAAACTTTTGACGCCACGGACGCTCCTTATTGTAAGAAATCTAAAAGCGTTTTTTTAATATTATAGGAAACATATTTATTTATTAAGAATTGTACATAAAACAGCCAATCATTCATTATACAAACAAAATGCTAAATAAAAAAAGTGTGTGTGTACTTATAAAAAAGATAAAAATCTTTTCAAATTTTTTATTTTGCGCCTTATTCTACGTTTGTAGAAAAAACGACACTAACAATAGAAAAAAGGTATTTAATATATTTAAAGTTTTAATACAATAAAATACAAACAACAAATACAAAGAAACAAAATGTTGCCTATAGCTAACTTCAAGGTGTCGGTTTTTCGTGACGATGTGCACGTGCATCGTAATAACTTCAGGGTGTCGGTTTTTCGTTACGGTGTGCGCGCGCATCGTAAAAATTTACTCTCATCATTTTTCCCTAACGCGCCAAAAGAAGTATAACTTTAAAAACATTCTAATGACGTTTCCACGAGCTCAGTCATCATCATCTTCTTACCCTTATCCCACCTAAGTAGGGTCGGCACAACATGTTTTCCTTTTCCACGCTCGCCTATCAGATGTCATCTCAGTCAACACACCTCTTACACACATATCATTTTTCACACAATCCATCCATCCTTTTTTCGGTCTTCCTCTACTCTTATATCCATCGACCGTCATACTCAAAGCTTTTCTAGTTACATGATCTTCATCTCTCCTCATAACATGCCCATACCATGCTAACCTATTACTCCTTAACTTATCTGTTACTGGTGCTATTTTCAAACTTCCTCTGATATATTCATTCCTAATCTTATCCATTCTAGTTACACCACACATCCACCTTAACATTCGCATCTCTGCCACATGTAGTTTTCTCTCATCCGTCTCTCTAGTCGCCCAGCACTCAGATGCGTACAACATTACTGGTCTTATAATAGTTTTATACACCTTCCCTTTGAGTTTCAAGGGCAAGCGACACCAGACACCTTTCGCCATTTCATCCACCCTGCATTTATCCTATTCCTCACGTCCTTGTCTATGCAACCATCGTTTTGGATCAGAGAACCGAGATACCGGAAATCAGAGCAGGTTGGTAAGGATATACCATTTAAAGCTATAGGAGAAAAGCTGGATGGACCACCGAAGTCGCAAAACAAATGTTCAGTTTTTAGTCTACTGATTTTCAAACCAACATTCTCCAGTTTTTCTCGCCATTTTGCCAGCCTGCTCTGGACCTCGGTAGCATCTTCGCCGACAAGAACAATATCATCAGCAAACAGCATACACCAGGGTGTCTCCTCCTGTATGTCTGATGTTAACGCATCCATAACAAGAAGGAATAAATAAGGGCTTAAAGCTGAACCCTGGTGCAAACCTACAGCCACATTGAAATTATCGGTAACTCCAGCTTCGGACCTAACGTGTGTTTTGGCTTGACTGTACATACAACGAATAAGTTGTAGGTACTTCTCATAGGTAGATTCCACGAGCTCAGTATTGCAGTCATATATAGGACGTACTAAAGAATTTCGGAACTGGGCATTTACGTTAACAATATTGAAAAACTAATTACGTACGATATTTAAAAATGGAACTCTTTAGCTTTAAAATTCAGTTGTTACGTTTTGGCACCAATTTAATAATATTGCATGTCTACGATATTATGAATTTAATTTGTAAAAAGACAAGATTTAACGGGATCTTATACCTATATTTCTTGTATGGTCTTCAAAGTATCACACGTAGTCACAGGGAGGAGGGAGGGGCTTAGGTTTTCGTTACGTAGTCAATATCCTCTAAAGCAGATCTCGCGTTTTTAAAACTCATAGGCAGCAACATTGACGTATATACGTACGCAAGGCATCAGCTGACAGAAAACTAACAGTTTGTAGGGTAGTGTATTTGTCAAGCAAATCGACAACAGTTTGTGCCGATACAATAATGTCGTAGGATAGATGTACATTGCGTTTATTAAATGTTACAAGGATTCCTTGCAAGTGTGTGTATTTTACATAACTTTTTCCTACTTGATAACATTTTTTGTGCCTTCTCCGTCTCCGTTGAGCTGAAAAGTAGTACACACACCTTGACCAGTGAAAATAAACCCACAGATCACATGCTTGTCAGCCCCACCTTCGACTCCACTAACAATTGCGTGTGATCTTATAATCTGTTTCTTTTCTGGGACAATAAATAGTATATCTGTCGGAGTTTTAATTGGCATGCTCGGTATGCAACTTATGTCACATCCTACTTTAATTTACCGGAATTCAAGGGTATCTTGAAATATTTTCTATTTTAATCTGTTGGTTTATAACAAACCATAGGGCGTTTAAGTTATTAACCACAGCATTTTATTTTAGAATCTTTGCACAATCTCCACATTTGAGTGAGAACCTGTTTCCCATAATTGTGTCCGATAAGTCCATATATGTTTTAGAATTACCTTATATATGAGGAATGTTCTCCATAGTATCAATTGTGATCGACAAATCAAGCAATAATTTGTAAGCAAAGGTGTTTACGTTTGGTCGTTATATGCTTTTGTCAGGTGAATTGCTTGTCCAGGTATATTTGTATTGTTTTCTGTAAACTAATTATATCTATCTGTGCCCTAGGTCTGTTTTTGTGCTTCTAGTTGAAGTTAGTGATAAATATATCGTTTTACCAAAAGTTTTTTAGTAATATAATATTTTATAATTCCAAAGATTACTATTATATATTAATGTAAATACTATAAAATAAAGATACCATGACTGAGAAATTACTTAGCCAATAATATAGAAGAAAAAGGTGTATTTCTTGTTAATGATGCAAATAATTTTTAAGGGACAAATAAAATGTTAATGTAAATTCGTACTCTATATCTGTGTTTAATTATTACCTGCGACATTAATTGCATGCATGTTACCGTAGAACAACGTTACTTTTGCATATACAACAATAATTTCAATTATCACTTACGTAGTAAAATGTAGTAAGATAGCATATGGTGATATTATTTATAAAGAACACGCTCGCACTTAAACATAAAAATACATTTTTTTTAATATGCCTATATTTAATAATTTATAATTTACTATACAAATTTAACGCACTCCTTTGTGTAACTAATTATTAGTATGATTTTATTTTAACAATTATTAAAATACAGCGAAAACTATATTGAAAAATCTTTTGAACGCTCTCCTTAAAAGTAGTGATTTTGTAGATGCGACTTTGTTCTATGATGGTGTCGATATGATTTAAGCGTTTTTTTTATCTCTAGGCATCTAATTTATTGCCATAATTTGTGGGCTGCTCTATTATTATTGATTTTATTCAGAATATTGGGTGATATCAGTTGGCAGAAATGCATTCATTTATCGGAATCGAATTCCATGCAGCATTTTAAATGTTTTTGTTAAAAAAACTCAACGGCAATTATGATATCATTTTCTGTTTGGAATTAAATGTGTATATTTTTGCTATACACTGGGGCTAATTATAATAAAATACCTTGAACTTTAAAATATTTATAGAGTGATGCGTACAGAATAACGGTCACATGATAAGTGAGTGAATGACATATGCACTTTTTGCTATTAGCTATTAAGTTAAGCGCCTTATGTAAATATATGGGCAAAACCCAGCATATAAGGGATTACGCTAGAACATATTCCCGGCCGTTGTAGGCCTGCTTTCAGCACTTCAATTCTTCAGCAGTCGGCAGAGCAGAGGCGTGTAAATGGTCGCCGGACACTTCCACGAGCAGTTTTGATTTCTGCGACTCGTGCCACTCCGTCGGGCCCAGGAAATAGCTACAGAACTCGCCCAAGGAGCCAGTTTAATGAAGGAGTGTTATCTTCTGCTAGGAGCACCATATCCCCTATATTGAGTTGTGCTTTGCCCTTTCGCCATTTTGTTCTCTGCTGAAGTTCCGACAAATATTCTTTCTGACATCTACGCCAGAAATTATGTCTTATTGTTTCAACACGCTCATATCGCTTTCCTTAGTAGGTGTCATCTCTGCCTTTCAGCTCTAGCGCGGGTAGCGCAGTTAACGGCCAATCGATGAGAAAGTGTCCTGGAGCTCTCTCTGGAGGAAGGAGGTCGTTAGGACAGGATGACAGGGGGCACAAGGGACGACTATTGAGAATCCCCTTCACCTGTGCAAATAAAGTAGAGATTTCCTCAAGTGTTAAATTACTGTTGCCAATAACTCGTTTGATATGATATTTAGCCAATTTGACACCAGCCTCCCAGATGCCGCCGAAGTGAGGAGCGTAAGCAGGTGTAAAATTAAACTTAATACCCTGTTGACTTGCATAATCAGATATAAGCTCCGTATTTTGGTTTATAAAGGATAGCTTATAAATGTTATTTGTGCTATATAAATGAAAATTAGGACGATTATCGTATAACATATAAAAATGTTATGCACTATTGCTTGATTTTGAATTTAGCTTAAAATATAAACAAGAAAATATATTCAGAACCTGTAGGTAGGGTGTCGAAAATAAAATGAAGCAATTTCAACGGTTTTTTTGCAAATCTCTTTGCTCAGATAAATTTGATTCCCAAAAGTTAGGAACAATGTATTTAGGGATAAATGGATGAGATATTTGGAAAATTAGGAACAATATGAAGGAAATAGCACTTATCTGATTTTTAGAAATACGATGCGCGATGTGAATCTTTCGCTAAATCACTGCTCGCTTCAGCCTGAACTCGTAGATGATCTTGGCTGCACGTTAGATCTGGAATCCTTTTCTTCGATCTTCAAATCACGCCAAAAGAGCTCGCTCACAAACCGACCGGCTCCACCTTGACAAGATTTTCATCCGACTTTTTTGGAGTATCTCTTCTTATTTCGTGTTTCTCGCAGTTTAGATCCCCTCATGGGCCACCAATATGTATATTTTTCCTATACACTGGGGCTAATTCTAATAAAAGACCTTGTACTTTAAAATATTTATAGAGTGATGCGTACAGAATAACGGTCAGATGATAAGTGAGTGAATGACATATACACTTTTTCCTATTAGCTATTAAATTAAACGCCTTATGTAAATATATTGCCAAAACCCAGCACATAAGGGACTGCGTTGGAACAAAATGGGTACAGCGAATGCATTGTTTTTAAGGTAGCGTAAAAAAGAGAGTTGTCTTTTGTTATGTAGTGTGCATTTTTTATTACTTTTCTTGACTTTAGTTATACAATTCTAAATCTCAACAACTACAGCAGGATATTTTTTTTTTTTTCGAACTGACTACGCTATTGACCAAGCAAGGTCTTAACAGCTTCACCGGACTACTAAGGCGAGCGCTTAAGGCACTCAGCCGATTTTATTTTGACAACTAGCTCAAGGGTGCGCGGCACACCTCGGCTTTGGCTGTTGCCTGATACATGCAATTCGCGACCTATCTGAGCTAACCTAAGCTAAGCTAACTATTCATACATATATGAGTTGTTGAAACATATATGTGTACCAAGCATACATACCTCAACAACTCTTATATATATTTCGTATCGGATAATATTCTAAACTATTTCAGTTTGATAAGGGAAAAAAATAAAACCCTTCCACCTGCATGTGTAAGCGTGTATGCGTGCACGTGTGTGGAGGTGATATGTGTAATGTTGTCGCAGTGATGTAAGATTTTGTGTCACTGTATCGCGCGAGCAGCGTACTCAAGGGCTCCACGCCGAGGGAACGGACCTAGGCTTGAGCTGCTGCCGAGGGGGGCCTAGTCTGGTGTGCGGGAGCGAAATTTACCCCCAGACCACGGCGGCGTGATCTGTGGTTACGCGGGCGTGGGCGTGAGCACGCTCTGTTTAGAGAGACAGGCTGGTACTGATCGTTCACTGCCGTTATTTCATCGGGAGGGTCGGTAAAAATATGTCGCGGACGTCTTTTACTACGCGCAGCGTTTGGTACGGGTTCGTATTTTACGGCGGATACCACTAACGGACTGGGATGATTCGTGGCTTTTTCAAAATAACTAATCGTAAGTGATTTTACGTACGCCCAGATAGAAGGCATCTCTAGGTCCTTATGTAGATCAACTCTCCGGACGTACCACGGGGCACCTGTCACTTTACGTAAAACGCGGTTTTGAAGAACCTGCAACTTATGAAAATTTCACAGCAGGATATAGTTTTTGCTATTCCTTTGGTAATACAAAAGCCAATAACATCTGGTATATTTTTTTATCAGAAGGCCAGTATGTGGATTGACTTGTTGAAATCATATTCATAGTCCTTGCCAGCACACATTTCAGAATTTCAGGCCCCTAGGTAATATGAGTCTGAAGTCACAAAATGGATGCTTGGTACTGTAATCTCCTGCTACTATGAAATGATCTAAAGTTTTGAAGAAACGATTAAATTGCTCCTCTCTGATAGTGTGCTTCAGTGGACAATAAAGCGCCAATATGTACAATGGATTCAAGGTTGCCATGTCAATGCAGATAATACAGAAAAAAGACTTGTTTTTTAAATTATATTTTTGTTACGATATGTTTTTATACGAGTTTTCTTCCGGTCGAAAAATAGCAGTTTTCTGGCTGCTGCACTTAACGAAGTTGCCACTTTCCAGTTCTGTTGAGTTAAAAAATAGTACACACAATTTGCCCAGTAACAAAAGAAAATCATAGATCATCTTTGTCAGCCTCGGCTTCGTTTTGACCAACAATTACATGTGAATTGGGTACTATTTTACTGGCCTTAGTATGTAACATACTATTTTTACTAGTAACTATAAGTATGCGTGTATGTTACATTAATCACGTATAGAGTCGATGCAGTCATGAATGCCAATAAACACTTCGTAGATACTGTCACTATTTATTTGGGCAGAGCTACGCCTTACAATACTTTGTACATAATAATAGATAATAGATAGAAGATCAAGATAGAAGATAAGTCAAAGCGATTACTATTTACACATAATTCGGCAAAATAATTTAAGTAACACAAAAATAATAAAGTATAAACAAATTAATGTTATTTAAGCTATACAATAATTTCATATAATTATCCTTATTTATGTATCTCTAATGTGTTTACTAATCTGTTTCGACATGTAGATCAGCGACATCTTGCCTTTCATAGGCCGAACTATGAAGTCTAAGAATATACTATTTATTCATAATTCTGCAAAATAATTGAAGTAAATATAATAACGATCAAACTAATGATTCAATTCTGTATAATAATATCAATTCTTATTTATGTATCTTTAATACGGTGGCGCTAGTGTCAATGTGTCTCTCTAATATGGTGGCGCTGGTATCAATGTGTATCTCTAATATGTTGGCGCTAGTGTCAATTTATATCTATAATATGGTGGCGCTAATGTCAATGTTCCGGTCGTATTGTAGTCTTGTCTCTTGGATGTGATGCAGCGGCAACATGTACGGATAACATGTATTTTTAGCGTTACACGGTAATGAATATATTAATAAAGACAAATAAGAGTCCAATATTTTACTTTTTGAAGTTATACTTCTTTTGGCGCGTTAGGGAAAAGTTATGAGAGTACATTTTTACAATGCGCGCGCACACCGTCACGAGAAACCGACACTCTGAAGTTATTACGATGTACGCGCACACCGTCACGAAAAACCAACACCCTGAAGTTAGCTATAGTCAACATTTTGTTTCTTTGTATTTGTTGGTTGTATTTCTTTGTATTAAAACTTTCAATATATTAAAAATACCTTTTTGAAGTTATACTTCTTTTGCCGCGTTAGGGAAAAAATTATGAGAGTATATTTTTACGATGCACGCGCACACCGTCACGAAAAACCGACACCTTTTTTTTTTTTTTTTTAACGTGGGGAAATCCTTTATGGATACGCCACCCCCCCGGGGGGAGAGGGTGGGTTATGTCCGACTCGCACAGACTAAAACCCCACGGTGTACCGACAGACCGTTTTGTGGGGGCGGCAAGGGATCGAACAAGCTAATCAACCTTGTAGAGCCGCCCCCACGGTCCGCCCAGCGGAAAGTGACCGCCGGGCTCCTACCTATAGAGGAGCAGACCGGGCACACACCGGCTGCCCCCCCTCGTCCGCCGGACCTGTGCAATGAGGAGATG
>MU158831.1:62829-101304 GCA_015888305.1 Antheraea pernyi | reverse complement strand
GGTCGGGTGCTCGGCCTCGCCTTGGGCCAATTAGGGGGGTGGCTTCGGGAACTGTTCGACCGGTGTCTTCCTTATGGAAAAGGCAGGCCGCCCTCCGGACTGCGCGTCCGCGTATCGGCCCCTCGTCCTGCTGGACGACGCCGGGAAGGTGCTGGAGAGGATTATCTCTTCCCGGGTCGTCCAGCACCTAGAGGGCGTAGGGCCTAATCTGGCGGATGCGCAGTATGGCTTCCGGGCAGGGCGTTCCACGGTGGACGCCCTGTGCCTCCTGAAGTCGCTGTCGGCAGAAGGAGGCGCTCGACCGCCCTCCCCATCTCCTCCTCCGTTATCGGAGGGGGCGGCCCGTCAAGCCCCTCCTCGACTGCCTCCCGAGGCGGAGGCATGGGAGGAGCCGGTAGCATCGGAGGGTCGGGGAATAATTCTCCCACGACCCTCGCAACCACCTCCGGCCGGAGGGTCTCCGTCGCCGGGGGCGCCCAGGATCGCAACTTCTTGCGCACGATCCTGTACGGGCGCCCCCATGGATCCCCCTCCAGCGTCTGGAGCAGCTCCTCCCATGCTGCTTCTTTCGCCCGGCTGATGGCAGCCTGCAGGGTCTTCCTGCACTCCCTGTAGTTTTGAAGTTAGCTATAGTCAACATTTTGTTTCTTTGTATTTGTTGTTTGTATTCCTTTGTATTAAAACTTTAAAGGTATTAAATACCTTTTTTCTCTTGTTAGTGTCGTTTTTTCTACAAACGATTTTTGTCTTCTTACGCCAAAGAGGTATAACTTCTAACGCGTGTACATAAGTACAGACACACGTTTTTGTTTGCAAAAAATGATTAAAAATCGTATTTATAAATTACCACGTGAAACCTGGAAGGGGATAGGATGGTTTCATCATATACCACGGATGGTCACTAGGGGGAGGGAGGGGATTAAAAAGTTGTAAAATATGGGTTACGTTGTTTGGGTACATCCCCTAGTATAAACTATCTTGTTAAAGTCATACAAATTATATTCACATTTCATTGCGAAGTTTATCAAAACCTGTAAAATTCGTCCATAAATGTTGGAATGATATTGAAATTAAAACCAATCAAATATAATATTTATTTAATCTTTTATTATACAACAGATAAACTTAGATAACCGAACAATCTTATCGTTTATTGCGTTTAATTTCATTGTTGCACTAGCTGTGCCCACGACTTCGTCCGTGTGAAACCTTACGTAAAAAATAAGTGACTAATAAAATCATCTGAATGTATTAAGTCCATTTACTTATCTACTTTTCCTTCGTACTTAAGTCACATCGTCATTAAAATTACAATAACTTTTGATAGTGTGAACCGGTGAAGCTGTGAAGACCCTGCCGGGTCAATAGCGTAGTCAGTTCGAGGAAAAAAAAAAATGAAACCAAGACTAAATGTTACTCGAGGATATGCTTTATGATTGCTTTAGCAAAAGGGGGGGGAGTACGATTGTGCTTTCGTTGCAAGCGGACGTGCGCTCAGTTGTTCTCGATACGTGTTTATTTACATCGTGTTCGTGACGTCATCAGTCAGCTGGTGTTGTGTTTTTTCACGCGAGTGTTCATTTCCGTATCGAGAATCTCGGTTATAGTGTTCTCTCTCGTTTCGTCAATCGACTCGTTCCTTTGACACGTCTCTCGTTACGCGTTCTTTTCAGAAACATTACCATGTACCAACATGTAGCCATTTGTTGTCTAACTATGTTGGCCGATCAATTATTCTGAGAACTTTGTTATCTGAACCGCAAAGCAATATTAATTACGCCCTGAATCATGAATAAGTTCATACACAAATATATCTCATTGTCTATTACTAAATGTAGTAATACTATATTTTAAGCAGTATATTTGTGTCGAATTTCTTCCTAGTACCTATAATTGAATCTCTCAATCAGGAAGATAAAAAAGCAGTTTTAATTATTTTAGAAATTAAGGCATATTTCGTTTCAAATGAACTTGTATTAATAATTATTATTTAGGGTTATATTATCTTAATTCCATTTTCAACGGTGTATTGTTTCGATCCTGTATATGTAAAGTATGCATTTATATATATGTTTTAATATAACATTTACACTTTTTCTATAGGTCCATTTTCGCTGATCACCTACGCTGTACCACTGTCGGGGATTTTAAACACATCAGATGCAGCTTTCTCAACCGCCTCAATGGACTGCCAAGGCATAGTTTTTATATGCTCTTTAAGTCTTCAACAAATTCACCAGAGGGCTTAGGGGTCAAAGTTAAACTCGAATATGTAAAACCTGGACAGCGCGCAACGATTCTGATACCAGTCTTTTCGTAATTTTTCTCATGTCCCATAGTCTTTGTAAATCCCAAAACGGCGTGCTTGGACGTTTTGTAATACGCTAAGAATGGATCGACCATGAATCCGTAGGTCGAGGCTATCCATTGCCAGTCACCGCTGTCATGCTGGCCTGCTTAAACGTCTCTTTACGTTACGTTCGAAGAACCCCATGTTATTCGAAGGAGGGAACTCACTGGCAGGAAAATTGTTCCACAGCTTCGAGGTGCTTAGATTAACCGTGAAACTGTAGCTCTGAAGGAAACTGCACGTGATTCGGTTACGAAAAGGAGAAGAAGGGATTAAATTGAATAGCTCTTCACCATAATACAAACGGTAGAACACACTCAGTGAGGCAAATTAATAGCATTTTAAACGGAGGGTTTAAAACTTTTTAAAAATTCCTCTTATTTATTATTATTTATATTGTAAAATAACATACAGTGTAATAATGATTTAAGGTATAATTTATGTTAAAATAAGTTAGTTTACTTACGCAAACTAAATACACAATCGCAATTACAGTAGACTTCAAGTTACATTGAATACAAAAATCGTTCCTATAGTGGAATCGTATTCGTAACTTTATAACTAGCAGGCCCGGCGGACGTTGTCCGGTTTTGATAATAAAAAGAAGCTTGACAAATTATATACCTAAACCTTCCTCCTAAATCACTTTATCTACTGGTGAAAAGTGCATGAAAACCCGTTCAGTAGTTCTTGGGCTTATCGCAAACAAACAGACAGACAGACGTGGCAGAGGACTTTGTTTTATAATGTGTAGTAATAAAAGAAACGTCTCTGATAAAATCTGATAAAATGATGGCTACCCTACGTTATACAGTTAACCATATTGTCTGTAAAAAAATCCAGTAGTACACTTTGGATAATCCATACTCTATACATATAATAAAAATGATGTGTCTGTATGTAATATCAAAATAACGTTTTTTTACTAATTGGGTGTGAAAGTATACACGCAACTGATAACAAAATGTAATTTTTAAAATTTTTGTCGGTCTGTCTGTTTGTTCCGGGTAATCCCCGAAACGGCTGGACCGATTTTGACGAGAGTTTCACTGGCAGATAGCAAAAAATACAGCAGATTACTTAGACTTGCTGTTAACCGCGGCTTCAATCCGCAATGCTATCTCCAAAATGGTTAGACCGATTTTCACGGGACCTTCACCGGCAGATAGTGGACGTCATAACAAATAATTTTATTTTAATTTAGACTAGCTGTTAACCGTGGCTTTGCCCGCAGTGCTATCTCCAAAACAGTTCGACCTATGTTTACAGGATTTTCACCGGCAGATAGTGGGCAATACAAAAAGTAAATTAGTCTATTTTAATTTAGACTAGCTGTTAACCGTGGCTTTGCCCGCAGAACTATGTCCAAAACGGTTAGACTGTTCTTCACGAAACTTTTATTGATATCTGACCTTATAAAAAGTAATTCAAGCAATTCAAAAAACACGTCAGTATTCCTGTAAGTATCAATAGTATTTTGTACAGATAGAAAAAACAATGTATTTTATTTAAAAAAATATGCCCCAACTTCACTGCTTACAAATTATATACTTATTCAATTAACAAATATTGAAATTCATATAATTGTATATATATATGTCGGCGCACACCATGAATCAACGAACGCACGTGTAGCGTTGAGTCATTGCAACGACACAAACAACGCGTAACGCATTCCCCACTACTATCGGTTGGACAATAAAAACAGCCTGTTGTGCCCTCCTTAGCTCAGAAGCGAACGAGTCGCCGTACTAGACGTAACGCTCCTGCGTAATAGATGCTCTGAGTTATTATTTCTTGTTGTATTGATTAATTGTTGATCATTCGTTTATCATGTCACTACCCGATGAAGGAAATACTCCAATATCAGAAGATGGGACACCACGTGATGAGCAACGGCCTAATGACGCAATCCAGGCTATAGCTAACACATTTAAAACCACAATGCATGATATGATAGCTCAACTATCTTACGATCATCGCATGACCTTAACTGAAATGATCGTCATCATAAAAACAGAGGAAATTACGCGAATCTTATTACACGTACTCAAGCAGAATATGGACTTCTAGATCATGAAGAGCGATTAAAAGCAGGACGTGCAAAAACCTGGGTAGATAGCAGCCTTCTAAGGACAACAACATGGACAGAGATACCGGACGACATAAAAATCCGTTATAAAAATTACACTATTGATGATGCAGAAAATATCCAAGATTTTATTTCAAACGTGTGGCGTATGTTCAAAAAGATAGTAAAACCTAATCTAACGGAACAGGATGCAGTAGAATTTGTTATTGGGAGTATTGGAGACGAACGGATTCGGATAGAATTACTCGATAGCAAGTATAATACTGTTCCGGAGTTAATTGCTTGAGCCAAAACATTTCGCAAACGAAAGAATGCACCAACTAAACTGAGTGAGTTCAATAAGCGACCTCGTTTGGACTTCAATCGTGACAGACCCAACTTAACTTGCTATGTTTGCGAGAAGACAGTTCATTTTGCTCAATATTGCTCATAAAATGCAATTCGACGTGGAACATCAGCATCTGGTTGAGGAGCTTCTTCCTCATCAAAAGATTCACCTACACCATCTATTAACGAATGTTCCTACTGTAAAGGAACTCAACACACTATAGAAACATGTTTCAAAAGAATAGCTGACGAGCAACTTTATTTTAAAAAAAAGTGAATCTATGCCAGAATAGTGAGGTTAGGTCATATAATACAATAATGATACAGATTGGACAAAATACATTGGAATGTATATTCGATAGCGGAGTAGATTGTTCTTTAATATAGGAGTCTGTAGCATTGCACATATCTGGACAGAGAAAGAATATATCAAAATGTTTGAGAAGGATTGGCCCAGTCCCAATTTACTCTCACACACAAATAATAGCAGAGTGCAAGATAAATAATATTTTCATTTTTTCATTTATTTTCTATTTTCATTTGAGTTTTGAGTTTTGTGTTGTGCTAGATTACAAATTTCTTAAAAGAAATAGAGAATAGATAAAGTTTAGTTTTTACAGTAAGGTACAGTGAAGTTAGTCAGAAGATAATGCGAAATATAAAATACAAGCCAGCATAATTATTGAGATGTCGCTGCCGCTGGCTCTACGCAAATGGTGAACGAGCGCGAAGGTAAGTGGCACAGGAGCAACCCAAGAGGTATTGGAAGAAATTTTTCGTTAATGTCTCTAGGTTAGTTTTTATCTTAATTTGACTCTGTAGATGATGCTGTGAACGCGTTCTAGGCTTATTTTAGAGAATTTCTCACATACCAACTGGGTATATGTTTAAGTGGGTTCCTGGACAGTTTCAATTCACAATTTGGAACGGTAGGTGTAGCTGCAATCGTTTTTTAGGTTTTTTAATTTTATTTATTGCGTTTACAACTATAATTAAAACCGGTAATAATCGATTTGGTGTAGACGAAGCTACACGGGTCAGCTAGTTTACAAAAAATCTTAAAGATCTGTGTCGTGATTCACTCAATCTATTAATGAAAACGGCATGAAAATCCACTGAGTAGTTTTTAGTTTATCGCGAACAGACAGACAGACAAACGTGGTATAAGACTTTGTTTTATAATATGTAATGATATCCGTTTAGGTGAATATAGCATGATTCGCACAATTGTATCGAGTTCAATGAGCATTATTTAAATTGTCGAATATTGAAAACTGCTTATACAGATATAGCGTTATATCTTGATTTATATTTATGCAAGATTTCAAGACGTCAGCTCATTTATTGAACTTGTCTCTCATTTCACATTTACGATTTTAATGTGAAACAATTTCATTTGGTCAACCTTTAAGCAGTTCTATTCCCGACTAAAGTACATTTTTGAATACAGTTTGAATTATTTTAGAAATCAAGGAATATTTAGTTTCAAATGAACTAGTGATGTTAATTATCATTTAGGACATGTTTCATTTTCAACGATAGTTTTTTCGATCCTGTATATGTGAACGATGCATTTATAAATTAAAAAAAAAACAAAAATTATAACATTTACACTTGTTTTATAGGTTCATTTGCACTGACCATCCACGCTGTACCACTATCGGCAATTTTAAACACATGAGCAGCAGCTCTCCCGACTGCGTCAATGGACTGCCAAGGCATAGATTTTGTATACTCCTTTAGCTCTTCAACAAATTCACCCCAGAGTCTAGGATTCAAGATTAAACTCGAATATGTAAAACCTGGACATAGCGCAACGATTCGGACACCAGTCTTTTCATAATTTTTCTCATGTCCCAAAGTCTTTGTGAACCCCATGACAGCATGCTTGGACGCTTTGTAAAACGGTGCATACGGGTCGACAGTGAATCCGTAGATCGAAGCTATGTTAACAATAGTTCCTCCGATCCCGACTTTATCCTTTCTCATGTGTTCTCGGAATTTCATTGTCCATTCTATAACAGCTATAGTGTTAACCTCCATTGTCTTTCTTATGTCGTCCTCATTTACAATACCAGCATTGTTAACCAATACATCAACTCTTTCATATTTCTCAAAAATAACTTTAGAAACCGTTTCTAGATCTTTAGTCACATCACATTTTATGAATTCAACTCTACTGTTGCCGTATTTAACTTTGAAATTCTCCCCAGTTTCAATACCTTTCACTTCGTTGATGTCCAGTATTACAATATTAGCTCCTTGTTGCAGAAATACCTCTCCTATAGCGAAACCGATGCCCTCTGCTCCACCTGTTATCACTGCAACTTTGTTATTTAAATATCTCTCCATATTGACACTTTTGTACCAACTAATGCTCCAAATATGAGTAAACTTAATTATTTATTTTTCTTATAAAGCGACTACTATGCTAGTATTATAGTAAATCAGTCTCTATCTATACGTTGAAATAATATTGACATATAAGAATGTTGCTTAAATTATATGTGCACTTTACTGTATCATAGCGGAGTTGCGTTGGCAAATAAATACGATAGATATCAGCTGCGTCGAACTGCGACATTACTTTTATCAGTAATTATCAAATTACATGTTATATAATAATTTTATTATACAAAATAAATATTGTTCACCTTAATTTAACCTTAAATAAGAAATAATTATTACTATGCACTATGCCTGATGGTAAGCCCAAAATAATGCAGAAACAATGGCGATCACCGAAAGGCAAACTATCCATCGCCAGTCGCCACTGTCATGCTGGCCTCCATAAATGTATCTTCACGTTACGCTTGAAGGACCCCATGTTATAGGAAGGATGGATCTCACTGGCCGGGATATTGTTCCATAGCTTGAAGGTAAAGTAAAGATAAGATATTATGAACATTTTATTTAGTGCTCAAATAATATTTACCGTAAAACTTTAGCTCCGAAGACCAGCGCGCTTGGTTTGGTTATGAAAAGGAGAGGAAGAGATTAAATTTAATAGCTCTTCAAAATATTTGCCATAATACAGACGGTAGAACACGCTCACTGAAGTAATGTCTCAGCGCAACTGAAGCGGCTCTATAAACTCTGTAATGTCTGCGTCATTAACAATGTGGACAGCCCGTCTCTGCAACCTGTCCAGGTCATCCAGTAGGTACTTAGCGGAACTGTCCCAGAAGTACGAATAGTATTCCATGCAAGGCCGAAATTGTGGATTTATCTGTCTTCCTCTCCTATATTAGGAGAAGAGAAGAACTCTTTATATAGGTTAAGAGCTCAGTTATATGACAATTTATAAATATTAGATGAATCAGGTAAAGTTGAATATGCAAAATCATAAGTTTTTGCGGCTGGTTTTGGAGCGCTACTTTTATTCCAGACTGTGCGTATTAGGTTTTTATATGTCAATGATTATACTCCGAAACGTGCCTTGTACAAAACATTTTCTAGACCCATATAATTTTGCTTAAGCAGGTTTCCTAATGAACAGAATAGGTGCTCTTTAATAGCGATCATCGTTAGGATACTTGTAGACTGGAGATAAAAGATTAAGAAGAAAAAGAAGGATGAAGGAGACATAGTTTATAAAGCCGCTTCAGATGCACAGAGACAGTTCCATACTGAAAGTGTTCTACTGTCTTTATCATGGCGAGTAAGTTGAAAAGTTATTTCAATTTAACCCTTTCCTCTCCCTTCCACAACTGAACCACGTGCGCTGATCTTCGGAGCCACAGTTTTACGGTAAATTTTATCTGGGCACGAACTAAAAAGATCGCAACATTTTATCTTTGTCGTACCGTGAAGCTGTGGAGCAATCTCCGGGTCAGTGTGTTCCCTCCTTTCTATAACATGGGGACCTTCATGGGGTAACAGCGACGACAGACGAGCGATGGCTTATCTCTCGGTGGTCACTGTTTATTTTTGGATTGTACTGCGCTTAGTATCGGCATAGTGCAGTCACTTTGCCGTAATACGATAAAAAATTAATTTTAGTGTTACAAACAAAACTTTCTTATGTGGTCTTCTCAAACTATTTTCCGAATATTATTTCCATTGAACTTCTGTGGATAACCATTTTCATTACGAATGTTGTTGGTTTTTATTTTATGATTCTTATTCTTATGACTTACACTGTCATTGTTATTTACTTTTATGTGACTTATCCATCGTCTTAAATTTTTACGTCCAGCTGGCCGTGGAGTAGGGTTAAAGTGAAGGGCGAACGGCAGAGCAGCCAAAACCAATATGTGTATCATACGCAGTGTTTAATACCCAGATTGAAATTAAAATATATAGTTGGATATCTTTTTACTACTATTAATTTTCCCTTGTCATTCCCATTTTCGAATTATTAAGTTACAAATAAAAACGCGATTTTAATACCCTAAATGGAATATTTTCAAAATTTTCATTTAAGATCAGAAAAAAAATCACTTACGTCGAGGTTTCACAAAACCACACAATGTTTTTTTTTTATAGTTCTGGTGTTTTTATTTAAGTTTTATACACTTGTAATTATACTAAAATAACAGATAATGTATCAATGCAACAGGTAGCTTGGTATTGATTGTTGTTGCATGTACTGGCAAATCAGAGACGTAAAAGGTTTTTATCATGAATTGATTTGTTTGCTGTTTCTTAAAATATCAGTATTATACTTTACTATGTAGGTAGTGGATACCTTTCAATTTATCTTCATCACTAGCATACATAGCACTAAAGCACGGAGTTTGAAAGCATAGTGATTTTTTTAAAGGCTTCTCTTTATCAAATTTTCATTCTTCATCACTATAGGTTACACTTCGCTTATGTGATTACCTGTAGAAATAAACAACGAGTAAGATCAAGTATAACTGAAGTAGTAAAAATGATAAGTAGTTCTATATATAAATGCAAGTCTCTCAACAGATAACATAAAATTATCAAAACATGAATTCAAACTGACAGTTATCTCAATTGAAATAATATGGATGTTCTGGTCATAGATCTATAAAATTAAAAATTAAACCTTAATTATATTATTTGACTTATTAGACTACCATATTGAAGACTCGCTTATCTTCACAATACTGTTAACACAGCTATTTTGTGTCTAATTTGTAATAACAAAAATAATTCTTGTGAGCAAATCTCAGAGGGAATGTAAAAAATTACATCTCGTGCTATAAAATTTATTATACCTATTTCTTAATTACTTTTAACAAAATAGATGTTTAGTTTTAATTTATGTAATAAAAATATAAGATTTGAAATTTTATACAATCATATCAGATCATGTGACGTTCAGCATCATTTCAAAATACATAACCTGAAGTTGCAAGCGACATGTAAAGCAAAATGATAGTTTCACAATTATCTTCGTACTAGCTTCCGCCCGCGACTTCGTTCTATTATACCCGAACTATACACCCTAATATGCCAACCTTTCTCCGACACCACATAACCATATCCTTTCCTGCCTAGTACCTTTTCTCGTACTTAGCGTCAGCACTTTTCCTAATCCTCTAACGATCCTCGATACCACCCGGCTGTTCATTCCCAGTCTCGGTCCGTAACACTCTTAATCCTCATAATTGTTCAATGTTATATAATAAATATATTAAGTGATTAAATCGTTTTTTAAAGGGTATTTTAAAGAACCTTATAACAGTTCGCGTGAAGTAGTTACTTTGGGCTAACGCTAACACGCAACGGAAGCTCTCAAAAGGAAAAAAACCTGATTTTGAAACATTATTAATGGGTACTCCGCTCCTAATAATTTCAGCGTGATAATATCACCTATAGCCTTTCTCGATAAATGAGCTATCTAACACTGAAACAATTTTTCAAATCGAACTAGTAGTCCCTGAGATTAGCGCGTTCAACCAATCAAACTCTTCAGCTTTATAATATTAGTATAGATTTAAATCACATCCAGCAGTTATCCAGCATCGGTCTAGTCTGGTGAAGCTGTTAAGACCTTGCTTGGTCAATAGCGTAGTCAGTTTGAAAAAAAAAACATCCAGCAGGTCAGTAGAAATTTAATAGGCCAAATTATAAAATAATTTTATATATTTTAATAAATTTAATTTCAAATCCTATTTCATCGAGACTGGAGATAATCCAAGCTTTTTATAAAAACGTAGATTTTAGAACACTGTTCATGAAATAGAATGAATATAGCAAACCGTTAAAGTAATAAGAACCTCGGTACAATCATTAGTATATCATTCAAGACACACACGTGCTCAATGCATTTTGAACATTTATTATAATATTTTTTTAGATTACTGTAACAATAATAATTTATACGAATTTATATAACAAAAGAAGACGTAAGGTCGCGAAAAATAAACAAAATACCGCATCATATAATTGTTATCTACTGAGACGCTCCCTGCTAACGATTCAAACTATTTTATATTTAATAAACATTGTTTTCGGTATAAATTTCCGTTCCACACAAATTAACGTATGTATGCTCTTTACATACTAATCTTCAGTAAAATTAAAAAAGTAAGATAATAAAAAGAACTTGAAAAATAATCTACTTAAACCTTTCTCTTGAATCACTTTATCCACAGGTGAAAACCGCAAGAAAATCCACTCAGTTCCGTTCGTTTTTGAGTTTATCGCGAACAGACAGACGCGGTAGGGAGCTTAGTTTTATACTATGTAATGATCATTTAATTTTTCTTTACCACAAAGCAATGATGATTCTAGTTTGTTCGGACTCCGCGTCGACCGATGTAGATTCGAATCCTTATCAATAAACTGGATCTTTAAACGCTTAGTTAGCTATCACCCTCGAAAATTCTGTCGTCAGGAACCTGTGGGTCTGTTCCGACAGCTGCACTTGATAGCCAGTCCCTCAAATTGTGACCTGCTTACTATCTTGCAGTACGTTGTCATTTAACATCAGATAACATTTGGTCAGACCTATAAAGTAAAAAAAGCTTTTAGCTTCTTAGCGTCCGCACCCGCAGCTAGCGCGCCTCCCGCGCCACTACCGGGCCCCTCAGGCTCCGTGGGCTCCTAAGCCCGCGTCCCAGCTAACTCCCGGACCACAGGCGGCTAATCCTCCACAGGATCACCCCGCTTATTCCTTTTCCCTATCGAGTATTGATTACGCAGGTCAATTACTCATTTTCTACGAGATCTCGGAGATCTTGGCCTACGAAGAGACCGTTAGGAATCCGCTACTAGCTGTCGTAACCGCGATTCATAGATTCCCAGCCATCGTGGCTACACTACAACGGCTCGCGCGTGCCGCCGTTCAAAAATAAATAACTCATATAAGATAGAGCAAATCCGTGTATTTACGTCTATCTTCCCCTAAAACGACCGACTAATAATAATACTTTTTGTTATTCCGGCGCCTACGCCGCTCAAGTAACTAACTATAAATTCGATCTTTTAACATGCGTGTTTGCGCCCACGCACGCGTAACTCTCCCTCACGCCGCAGTGAGGGAAGGTCCTTCCTTCGCTCCCACACACACCGTGGTTCTTCAGTGATATCTCGAGCCTAGGTCGTCCCCGGATGGAGCCCTCGAACTGTCACTATCGCGATACAGTGAGTCACCCACATCACTTGTACACACATGAGACCACCTCACATACGTGCACATATTACACACAAAGTGGAAGGGTTTTATTTTTTTCCCTTTTTTTTTTTTTTCGGCGGAAGGTGACCGCCGTGCTCCTACCTATAGAGGGACAGACCGGGTACACACCGGCTGCCCCCCTCGTCCGCCGGACCTGTGCAATGAGAAGATGGGCCCCCCGACCCATCCCCTCAGGTCCGGCTACGGTGGCAGTTGGTGACGGTGGTTTTTTTCCCTTAACCGAACTGAATCGAGTAGTTTAGTTCGTTTCACATCAGATATACATGTAAACGTTTGTGAATCATGCAATCTCAATTGTATGACTCGCAAACGAGTATATGTATGAATAGCTTAGAATAGTTTAGCTAAGTCAGATCCGAGGTAACAGCAACAGCCCAAGCCGAGGTGTGACGCGCACCCTTGAGCTAGTTGCCCAAATAAAATCGGCTGAGGGCCTTAAGCGGCGCTCGCCTTAGTAGTCCGGTGAAGCTGTAGAGACCTCCAAAAAGGCCAATAAGCGTAGTCAGTTCGAAAAAAAATGATAAAAAAAAAATTTACAAACAGTTATTTCATAGACTCTGATCGGAACGATCACCGGGTGGACTCTGATCGATAGAGTCTAATCTGAATGTTGACACAACAGAGTCTGATAAAAACGTGTATAATAAGAACGGTAGATACTGAGAACTTTGATTAAAAGAAAGAACTTGTGTTCAATATTTGTGAAAGAACACATCACACAAATATTGCGGATAGAGGTGATTTACGACCATCTCAAGATATTCGCAATAACTAGCGAACGGATAATTAAAAAAAACCTGGAAAAATTATATACCTAAACCTTTCTTATGAATCACTTTTTCAACTGGTGAAAGCCGCATGAAAATATGTTCATTAGTTTTCGAATTTATCGCGAACTAAAATGGAAAACTAAAATGGAAGTGGGCAGGCCATGTGGCAAGATTGAAAGAGGAGCGATGGACCAAGTAAGTGACACGGTGGAAACGTCCAATTGGAAAACGGAACAGAGGGAGACCGCTTACGAGCTGGATGGATGATATAATAAAAACGGCTGGCCCGAGATGGATGGAAACTGCACAGGATAGAGAACAGTCTTTGGAGGAGGCCTTCACCCACAGAGGGGTTCTTGCTTAATAAGAGTTATAACGAATTTAGTGTAAGTTTTTAGATTTCTTTATGTAAATTTTGCAAGACTAAAATATATTCTTTTTTTTTAATTTTTTTATTTATAAATAACTAATGAGATATTTTATTTTAAGCCAGCGGGCTCGGCAGACGTCCCTCCCTGATAAAATAATCATAATTCATAATTCAGTATTTCATCTAGCTGGTTCACTGGCAGACTCTGTGTTATGAGCGGAGCCCACGGTCGGACCATACTCAGCACCATAAGATAGGGCCTTGCCCATGGGTCCCTGTTTAGTGTCTCCAGGAGTTGCTCCCTCGCTAGTCTCTTCTCATCTCGTGCGTTTGCCTGCAGAGTATTTTTTACTGCCCGGAATGCCTCGTGTAGCTCAGCTTCGACAGTTTCGTCCCGATTTCGTCGAAGCCTACAATGTCTGGCGACCGCTCGTCTGGCGCGAGAGCACGTGGCGCGCAGTCTCCCAATCTCCTGCGTCCACCAGTAAACTTTGCGTTTAGTAGGATGAACTTTGGTTCGGGGCATACCTGCGTCGCAGACGCGCACCATTGTACCTTAAAACCATTCCTCCTCTGCAGCAATGTCAACTGGCGTTTCCGGGACCGGAGTTCATGCCGCAACAATGGAGGCCTCTTCCAGCATCCCCACGTTAAGACGCGCTTTATGGTCCATCTGTTACTCGTTGAATGGTAACCTGTTGGGGCTAAATGCGTCAGTGAACGATGTACTTGAAAAGTGATGGTCAGATGATCAGATAGGGTTTCTATCTCCTCGACCACTATGCAGTCTTGAAACCGTTGTGCAATATCAGATGAGGCCAGCGTAATGTCCACTATGGATCCACCTCTCTGTCTGCTACAAGCATACACCGACCCGCAGTGAGCGATGGTAAAGTTGGTCATTAACGCCCAGTCCTGCAGGACACTTGCTCGTTCATCCGTGCGTGCGATGGAACGGGGGGTCGGTGGTAGACGTTTCCTTCGCTACCCCGTCTGTCTTACGCCGTGTCCGGGGCTGGAGGGTACTTGAGGAGGTGAAGACCTTATCGGACCATCGATACATTAGCTTCGAGGTCTACACCTCCCAAGCCAGAATTGGTACCCGCCCCCCGAAGGGCCCGAAGTTCCCCAGCTGGGCGGTGAGCCGCCTGAACCGGGAATTAGCAGAAGAAGCGGCCATCGTCCAGGCGTGGGCCATGTCCACCCCCACAGGGGAGGATGTCGACGCGTTCGCAGCCCGCCTCCGTGATATCAATAACGGAGGAGGAGATGGGGAGGGCCGTTGAGCGCCTCCTCAATCGGCGGAGAGCACTCGGCCCTGATGAGGTCCCGGGTAGGGTGCTCGGACTAGTGCTGAGCTATCTAGGAGGGTGGCTTCAGGATCTGTTCGGCCGGTGTCTGACGATCGGACAGTTCCCGAGGCCCTGGAAGCTAGGGCGGCTCTACCTGATGGCGAAGGTGGGCCGTCCTCCGGACTGCGCATCTGCGTATCGGCCCCTCGTCCTGCTGGACGATGCCGGGAAGGCGTTGGGAGATTATCGTCTCCTCCCGAGTCGTCCAACACCTGGATGGTGTGGGGCCGAATTTAGCGAACGCGCAGTTCAGCTTCCGGACAGGGCGTTCCACTGTGGAGCCCTGTGGCTTCTGAAATCGCTGTCCACGGAGGCGACCTCTCAGGGGGAGAGGGTTTTGGCGGTGTCCCTGGACATCGCCAACGCCTTCAACAGTCTGCCGCACGGAGTTATATGGTAGGCACTCCGGTACTTCGGAGTACCCCCGTACCTGCGGCGGCTGTTGAATGCGTACCTCGAAGATAGGGAGGTTGCCTACGCAGATGGTCCGACGCGCGACAAGGAGAGAGGTTCCACAGAGGTGGGTCTTTGGGCCGCTCCTGTGGAACATGGGCTACGACTGGGTGCTCCGCGGCGCACTCCCACGCGGAGCGCGCCTCATCTGTTACGCGGATGACACCCTAGTCGTAGCCCGGGGGGGAGAGTGGAGGGAGGTGGAGCGCTTGGCCACGATGGCCACATCTCTCGTGGTCAGGCGTATAAGGAGGTTGGGCCTCAGGGTGGCCCTCGAGAAGATCGAGGCCCTATTGTTCCACGGGCCTCGGCGAGGGCCACCACCTGGAGCCCATATAATGGTGGAAGGCGCCCGGATCTGGGTGTGAACCCAAATGAAGTACCTGGACCTCACCCTGGACGGGCGCTGGCGGTTCGAGCCCCATTTCGCGGAGCTCGGACCGCGAATTGCTGGAGCGGCGGCGGCGCTTGGCCGATTGCTCCCCAATATAGGAAGGCCGAATGCTGGGCGCCGCCGACTCTACATAGGAGTCATGCGAGCGATGGCCGCCTACGGGGCTCCAGTGTGGGTCGACGCCCTCAGTGCCGCTAACGTGCGTGCACTGCGTAGAGCGCAGCGCACGGTGACACTGAGGGTGATCCGGACGTACCGCACGGTGTCCTCAGCGGCGGCCTTCACACTCGCTGGCTCCCTACCCTGGGAGCTGGAGGCAGGAGTTCTCGCCACCGTGTATGAATTCACGGCGGAGAGGAAACGACGTGGGGAGCCTCCGGCTCCCAGGGAGATAGAGGAGAGGAGACGGCGTCTTAGAGAGGACGCCGTCGAGAGATGGATGCAGGACCTAGCGGACGCGCGGTACGGCCGGTATACCATAGACGCCGTCCGCCCGGTCCTGCTAGAATGGATTGGGAGAGATTGGAGTTCCCTGACGTTCCAACTGGTGCAGTTGATCACCGGACACGGTTGTTTCGACTGGATCGCTCTCAGGGAGCCGACCGCCGCATGCCATGAGTGCGGCGCTGACGAGGACACCGCGCAGCATACTCTAAGTCTGAGTGTGCTGCGTGGGAGGGACAGCGCCGCGCTCTGTCTGCGGTGGTAGGGCGTGATTTATCGCTGCCAAGCGTGGTTTCGGCGATGCTCGGCAGCGACCAGGCTTGGCGAGCGATGGCCTCCTTCTGCGAGGAGGTCATCTCGCAGAAGGAGACGGCGGAAAGGGCTCGCGAGGTAGACCCTCTAAGTGACCCTCTCCGCCAACGGAGGACCAACGGGAGGAGGCGGCGCTTTGCCCGACTCCTCCCGCCACCGTAGTCGGACCTGAGGGGATGGGCCGGGGGGCCTATCTCCTCATTGCACAGGTCCGGCGGACGAGGGGAGGCAGCTAGTGTGTACCCAGTCTGCCTCTCTATAGGTAGAAGCCCGGCGGTGACCTTCCGCCGGGCGGACCGTTGGGGCGGCTCTACAAGGTTGATTAGCATTGTATGATCCCTTGCCGCCCCAACAATCACGGTCTGTTGGTACACCGTGAGGTTTTAGTCCGTGCGAGTCGGACATAAAGGGGAGGGTGGCGTATCCATAAGGGATTTCCCCCCGTTAATTAAAAAAAAACCACAATTTTTTTGTTTTTCTGTATGTTTGTATACACTAATATCAAAGAGACAGCTTAAGCGATTTGAATACCATTTTAGAGTTACAGTAACTGCTTTTACGTCACAAAGATCTGAAAAGAATTAAAGAAGAAGTAAGAAGAATATAATCGTGACTTCAAATGTAATTAAATGGTTTTATCACCACCATTAAATATATTTGTCCTTTACAACATCCAATGTTATTATATTGTACACGTAACAAATATTGGGCACATATAGTTTCTGATATAAATGTATATATATCAAACTACCATATAATGTTTAAAAATTTATACAATTAAACGTCATATCAATAAGGTCATCTAAACGAAATAAAATAATTAAAACGCTTTATTTTTTAACCTTTTATCACACAATGAAATACATTACGTAATGCATGCAGAACGGTCATTTTATCATTTAAATTTTTATTTAAAAAAACATCGTAACGCTTCTACATAAAATAATGAAGTTTACACTTGTTCTTTAAGTTCATTGTCATTGATAATCTACGCCGTACCGCTTTCGGTTCTTTTAAAAACATCAACAGCAGCTCTCCCTACTGCCTCAGTGGATTACCAAACCACGCCTTTCATTACCTTTTCATGCTCTTCTATATGCTCATCCCAGGCTATATTCTTCGATGTTAAGCTCGAATAGGTAAATCCCGGACTGACCGCAACTATTTGGACACTAGTTTTTTTGTAATTATTCTCATGTCCCATAACGACGTACTTGGACGCTTTGTAATACACTAGGTATGGATCGACCAAGAATCTGTACAACAAAGCTATGTTAATAATAGTTCCCCCGAGTCCGCTTTTATCCTTTTTCACGAGTTTCCGGAATATCATTGTCCATTCTATAACAGCTACAGTGTTAACCTCAAATGTTTTTCTCGCGTTGTCCTCATTTGCAATACCAGCATTATTAAATACATCAAACTTTTCATATTCCTCAAAAATAATTAGTAGCTTTAGGTGGCTCTACCACCTTCGAAAATTCATGGAAATAGTAATTATTTAGAATGAGATGTGAGTCCTTACCTATAGACGCTTAGCTTGTATAGTTTGTACAATATCTCATAACACACGAGGGTATTTTGGTATTTTGACAGTTTTGGGGCATTCAATGAATTGATTAGTATACAACGCACTCCCGTTACCGCCTACACGATACTGAGGTCACTATTGGCTATCTAGCCACAGTTTGCCATGTCGCGTTCGGAGCACGTATAACGTATCTACATCTTTTTGCTTATAATATCACTGATACTATGACTCGCTAGTCTGATGCAAGCCGCGCAAAAGCAATACCGACCGGTTGTGCTTACATAGCTTGTCATGACACGAAACTATAAACGTATCATCTCCTGTCAAAAATACCGTTCAACGTACCTAAAGAAGTTTTTTTTCGTCTCCAAGTCATAGTTTTTTTTATGACTCCAGGTAAATGCTGGATATATTATATAATTAGTGGCATATACGGATATAATGTACTAGAACAAATGTAATATATTGATGTATTGAACATTAAGACACTCGAGTTAGAAAAGGTTCATCGCTA
Source organism: Antheraea pernyi (assembly GCA_015888305.1). Classification (NCBI taxonomy): domain Eukaryota; kingdom Metazoa; phylum Arthropoda; class Insecta; order Lepidoptera; family Saturniidae; genus Antheraea; species Antheraea pernyi. Next base: position 82,780 of record MU158831.1, on the reverse strand, counting down.
AATGCATACATTTGTATGTTTACATCAATTTATTTTTATTGCAGCTTCAATTATTCTTAAAGTTAACGTTCCATATTTTGAAAAAATGCTTAGTAACCGAAAAGAAAAACTGAAGATTGAGAACTTATCTAAGTATTAAAGTAAAATTATAAATCTATAATTGGTGTGGTAGCCAACGGAAAAGCCGGGGTACCTAGCCTAGGCAGTGGACTGTATTTAGGTAGGTAGTATTTCCTTATAATGGGAAAAACCTCATTTACCTGATACGTCTTCTCTGCCGCCGTTGCCGTTGGTGAGAGCACCAACTTTCCAAAAAGTACACACACAAAATACAGTACAGAGTTCCGTGCCACCGGATCGGTAGTGTCGATGAACATGTCCAAATGTAAGCGCGGGTTCCGAGCAAGTGACCGATTATCACCGATTTTCCGTTGACAATGTGTCAAAACGAATTTTGTCTACCCTCCAAATCATTTATCACCGAACAATAATGTAACAATAGTAAATGAAAAATTTTACCACATTGAGCATATGATTTAATTTGGATAAATTAATTCAAGTAAATACAAAAAAAACACTATTTTAATCGGTTTAAAATAATTTACGCATGTCGTAACAGGAATAACAACCCAAAATGTAAAATACAGATGAATGATAATTTTATATCTGGTTTATTTTCTTAGCTTCATGCCGACCCAGTGTCCGCCATCGATGCGTATATTGAAGGTGTTCGTGGCTAATTTAGCAGGAACAGCAGTCTTTTCGCAAACGGTAATCTCAAAATTTTGAAGAAGTTGATACAACATGACTTTCACTTCACAGAGAGCAAATCGCGATCCTGGCAAAAAATAATAAAAATAATCGATGCGATATAAAGTTAAACAAGATGAAAGGAGGTATTTAAGGAAATATTTTTAATTATTTGGCCTTTTCCATTATACAACGGAGTTCTAATAATACGTTCCCCAATCAAACTCTGTCTGTACCATCTATAAAACCAGTAGTCCAAGATCTCAGAGCGAACCAGACACAACTTATTTTTAAATACATGAAACCTTACGTTCTGAGTAGTGTTCAGCTCGCTTGCGCACTCATGGAGTTTGAGTCTGTGGCCACTTTATATATACCAGGTCAGAAATTGTGGTCATCAGAAAGTGTCTTGCGATACTGGATACTACTTTAGAGTGACATTTGACAAAACATATATAAAAATCAGCAATTTAAATTTAAGTAAAGTAAGCTCTTATTTTTAGCCACCTTTCTGACCTTGTATTTATAGATTGGCCACAGACTCAAACTCTGTGAGTGCGCAAGCGTTCTAAGTACATTAAATCACTACTCAGAACGTAAGGTTTCATATATATAAAAATAAATTGTTCAAAAATATTATCAAAATAAATAAATTGCACAGTTCATCAGCTTGTGATGTGGATTTAATAGCTTCATTAAAAAATGTTTCTTGTCTTAAAGTCCTTAGAACAATATATATCGCCTGCAAAACATAAATAGTTTTAATTAGAGTACATGGAATGACTTGCATGATGTTATTACAAAAAAGTTAAATACGTATTGAATACTTGCTTTAAAAAGGTTTGAATTAAATGCACCGCGGTCGCTGAATGTTCGCCATCTTGCACTTTTGTCTCGCTTTGGTTACGTTAAAAGGATAACGCGAACTAGCCACGGCGGAGCGCGGTGCATTTATATAAAAAAAGGTTAGTCTTGTGAAAGGATAACGTGAATTTGCCTCGGGCGTGCGCGGTGCTTTTAATTCGAAACCCTTTTAAACCAAGTATTTAACTTTTTTGTAATAACACCGGCATTGTTTATCTTCGTAGATTTAAAGCCCTATATGAAATTTTGATACAAGGCTTTTGATCCATACCACATCATCAAAAGTCGTTGTATATGATGATATGGTTATGTTAGTGGTAATAATCGACTCACCAATGCAATTCCTAGGTCCAGATCCAAATGGAAGATACGTGAATGGTGCGATTTTGCTCTTGTTTTCATCGGAGAAACGCTCAGGATCAAATTTGTTTGGATTTGGGAAGTAATTCGGATCGTGGTGAAGTGACCATACTGGTATTACCAAACTCTCTCCTTTGCGGATCTAAAATATAACAAATGAATGTTATTATTTTAAACTATTTATTTAAAAAATCTTTGTTTACTTTAAAATCCATTTGACTAATTTAAACCTTGGGTCTAGCGTTTAATTAAAATTCCATATGATAGTAAGCAACGATGTGAACTAAGATAGTAACAGCCTGTTACCTAAAAAAGGATAAACTCTCAGTTGAAGCTGCTGGAACAAACGTCTACGTATTTGGTTACAGATTTTTAACCTGAGGTTTGTAGCTAACTACAACGATGAACACGATGAACACCGTCTACACTGAGTTTTAATCTCTTCAAAATTTAGTTTTAGCATATTCATTTATGGAATCATAGGATCTAATCAAGAGAAATTATATTCGATAGAAAATATCCTTCAATATAAAATCACATGTGTGTCAACAAATCGCATATTAACCCATAAATTTCACTTTTAAAAATATCTAGCAACTATTTATTATTTGTTACCTATTAAAGGAGTACTTGCATATATCTCTCATATATAGCTATGTTATTAGAAGTAGTTAAAACATGATAATACTTACGATGTAATCTTTGTTAGTTTTGTTATTTGCTTTGCCTAAATTGTAATCTTTAATACAGAGTCTATCCAATCCAACCGCGGGAGGCCACATACGAAGAACCTCTGAAAATTTTAAACATATTTAGACAGGTAAAAATAATCGGAATAGAAAGAATGCGAAAGGATGGTATAATAATATATACTAGTGGGCGCTCAGTGGTCGATATTCGACCATAGTTCATTGATTTTTTTAATTAGCCAGTCATTTCTCTAGCTTTTCAATCGGATTTAATTTTATATCGGATACTTTAAAGTAGATTCTTTACAAATATCGTATTCGAGATTGCATCTCGATTATAAATAATTCGTCAAGGATAAGTGATGCCTGATTGAAGCATTGTTAAATTTTTAGTCGCATTGTTAGCGATGAACACAGGCATGTCCGTCGCCTTGGCAGTTAAATTGCACAGGCCCATGGAGTAGAAACGACTTCGACAGTTCATCAGAGGGGGTTTAACACCTACACCGCCTTGAAGGGTCTACCATTTTAACCGGTTAGACCGCAGTCGCCCTTTGGAGAGGTCAGCACCTGTCGGGGGAGCAGACTTAGTGCCAATCAGGCAGTCCCTGCTCCCCCGGTAAAAAGGGTATAAGAAGGTACCATGGGGTTTTAATCCGTGCGAATTGGACATAACCCATTCTCCGCTGCCCAGCGGGATGATAACCGTTTGGGATCTCCTCATGTAAAAAAAATATAATTTAGAGTTGTTTCTCTACAGGCAGAACTAAAATCTTACCTGAAACAACCATGTCCATATACTTCAAGTTCTGAATGGAATTATAATCAAATTTGCCACCACTTTTTACTTCATTCTCTCTGATCTCTTTCACTAACTTTTCTTGAACGTCAGGATTCACAGCAAGTTCGTGTAAAATGAAAGACATGGCTGAAGATATTGTTTCGAATCCGGCGATGAAGAATAACGTAGCTTGGGCGACGAGGTCAGTGTCCGACCAAACTGTAATTATATAACATTGTATTTCTATATAATTTATTATAGGTTAAATGAATAAAGGTAAATATTATAGCGGAAAGTACTAAGAAATTGGATATTTGATGGTTGTTAGTTCTGTAATCCTGAAATGTAAAGTACTGCATCAATTAAGAGTTTTGCAAAGAAAATATATTCACGAACACAAAGAGTTTCTGAAGTTACATAGGATACGATAAATCAAAGAAGATACTATATCAAAAATCCAATATACGAGATATTCAAAATTATAGATTTCTATACGTTTCCAATAGTTAATTTATCATGCTTTGACTTGGTGAATAAGCCCACGCGTTTCACTAGAAAAAGGTCTTTACAATTAATATGCTAGTATTATGGTGATGTAATAAATGAGAAATAATTGGACGTCATTGTTATTGTCATGTATTTCTTTAATTTACGTAACTGATTTGTCGAAAAAATCCAAGTGTTATTAATATTTCTATATACAGGATTCTATTCATTACCTCTATTTACAGTTTTCTTGCCGATTTCAGACTCTTCTACAGTAGAGAATCCAGTGTCCGATGTTTCAGCATGACTGTCTTTACCTACAAAAAATATTTTCGAAATCAAATAAAAAATACTTTATTCAATTTAGGTACTAAGAAGACGTTTATAAACATGAAAACTACCACCGATTCGGACAAACGACCTAGTCATCGAGAAGAACCAGCAAAAGCTCGATGTCGTATAATATATTTTTAACAATATATTTAAAATACATTACAATCGTTTTTAGTCGATTCTAAGAAGTCAATTCCAGACATCACCATCTTTCACATATTGAATCTCTCTATAATAGTCTGAATAGTTTTATTCAGGATAACGTGTTTTGATATTGTATTTTAAAACTACAATACATTATATTAATAATAATTTATTATAATTATATACCCTTTTTGGCTTCCATGAGTAAGTGGATCATATCCGGTCGTATAATCTTGTGGATGTCTCTCTCTTTCATGGTACTAAGGACAAGGCTTTTGAAGAAATTAGTTGTCGTTTCAGAGAATAGCCTGACATTGAATTTCTGTAACAGAATTATGTTAAATACAAAAAAATATTTCCAATGAACAAACACCCAAGTCAGTGAGTTTCATTTTATATTCTTTAGGTCTAAAATTTTCCTAATATCTTCTGAATGACAGCTAGCAGATTTTAGAATATACAGAACATAAACGATATCAGCCCTATATAACAAAGTCTCTTCTTTTTCTTCTTCTTCTTACCCTTATCCCACCTAAATAAGGTTTGCACATCATGTTTTCCTTTTCCACTCTCTCCTGTCAGATGTTATCTCGGTATTCACATCACACAACCCATCCATACCTTTTTCGGTCTTCATTTACTTGTTTATCCGTCGACGTTTAAACTCAAGACTTTCCTAGTTACATAATATTCATCTTTTCTCATAACATGCCCATACCATGCTAACTTATTATTCTTCGACTTCTCTGTCACTGGTACTATTTTCAAACTTCCTCTAATATACTCATTCTTAATCTTATCCATCCTAGTTACACTACACATCCATCTTAACATTCGCATCTCTGCCACATGTAATATTTTCATCGTCCGTCTCTTTATATGATAAAGATTGACGGCATAAATTAAAATACTGATCGTATAATAGTTAGTTATTAAACTAAGCTTATAACTTTAACAACTGTAATAACATCCGAGCCTGTTCGTTAATCTTTGTTTTAACAATTGATCGATGATTAAATAGATAAATACGGCCTAAGCCGTGTATTTATAAAATAACTTTATTATCTTTATTGACTTATAAACGAAGATAATTTTAAGAAAAAAAGAAAGTCTTTATTGTTGGAAAATAATTTCAAACAACAAGATAAATATATACATAGTTTATCCAACAATGACATCCCCCCCCCCATTCGGCTACGTGCTGCAGATTTGAGTATAAATGTTAAAAATATATTACTCCACACATCCTAATTGTAGTGAAAAACCATTGGTTTATTTTAGCATTTTCATTATACTAACGCCTATATACAAAATAATGCGGAAAATGTATGTTTATTACATAATTTGTTCTTATCTAACACAACAAGGAAACATTACACGCACTGATCAAGTCAAATAAAATAAACCGAGTGAGAAACTCAAACTGAAATAAATCATGTAAGCGAACACGATTAACATGACGAGATAAATCTAATAAAGAGTTTAATAATAAAACCACGAAGTACCTTCATTAGTTTAGGGAAAGTTGCATATCCCATGAATACAAGAACTCTACGGAAACCTAAATTGGCCGTAGACCTGCCTTTCTGATAGAATTCATTTTCCTCATCAACATGTGAGTCGACTTTTACTCCGAAGGCGCAGGAGGCTATAACATCATTTGCGTAGCGAGTTGTCAGGTCCTTGCAATCAACTTCAATTTGACCATCTGGAAAGATATTTGAAGAATATAGGGAATACACTACTATAATCAACAAAGTATGTGTTCAAATTGGTTCTTCTATGAATACGAATAATGGATTATCGTTAGTTTTCTGAGTGCATACAATGTTCAGTTAATAGGCCCGATATATAGTTGAGTTCCGATCGAACCGTCGACTTGAGCGGTTGTCCGTTTTGCTGCGCGCGCTAAGTTCGATTTTAATACTCGTGATTTAGTGACGTCAGTTATTGTTTGTTTCGATCCGGCACACCTGCGCTTCACAGGTGCGCTGCACCTGCGTTCTTTTTCTTGGAACTGAGTGAGACCTTTCCTTGTATTTATTTATTGCTTTATCTATTTCTTGGTATATTTATTTATTTACTCTTTTGTTTATCTATTTATTTACGTATTTCTTTAATTCTTCAGTGATTTATTTTTAAATTTATTTTCTTTTTATTGTTTGTTTATTTAAGTAGTCTTATGTTATTTTTCCCCTGTCTCGCTCAGGTACTTATTTGCGTTGTTTTCCTATTTTGTTTAGTTTTAAACAGCTCCCTTTGATCCGGACTCGGGATAGTCCGTTAAATTCATTAAGGCGCGCCCCCCTGCCCCTCTGGCAGGGAGGTTTCACATGTCTTCCCCCGCCCCACTCCCCTCCTCAGGCCCCGGTATGGCCGCTGAACAAGAGATCAGTCTCTTAGAGACTGAGCTCATTAGCCTCCGCGGCTTCATAGCCGCTATCTGTCCTCGTCTCGTAGACGATTACGATGCGTACGCTGCAAAGCGTCGCACCGAGCTCCCTCATTCCTCGAAGCCCGCTCCCTCGATCTATGCCAAGATCGAGGCTTCCAACAACTTCCCAATCCCAGCCGATCGCGATAGCGATGACTCCGACTCCGACTCCGGCTCCGACATGGAGCAAGACCCTCCTGCTCAGCAGGATCCCCCTGCCGAGCAAGCCCCTCAGGCTGAGCAAGCCCCTGCTGCGGACGATGGCTTCACCACCGTCACGCACCGCAAACCGCGCAAGAAGCGCTCGAACTCCTCTTCCGATCCGGAGGACAAATTGCCCTCTAAAAAGATCGCAAACGTCGATGGCGCGAAAGTGCCAAAGGCGACACCAGCGCCCTCTAGACCCGACTCGCCCGTGGCTGCGGGTTCCGCAGTTTCGGGCAAGAAGCCCCGCCCACCGCCCCCCGTTACGATCCAAGACAAAGCGTCTTGGGTTGAGATTTCTAGCCTGCTGGAAACGGCAGGTATCCCTTACACCTCCGCCGTGAATACCGCTGTAGGTATTCAGGTGAAGGTAGCCACGTCCACCGCCCATCGCAACCTCACTCGTTTCCTTCGGGACAACCAGTGGGGCTATTTCACGCACTCTCTCGAAGAGGAGCGTAAACTACGGGTTGTGATCCGTAGAGTCCCCTCAGAACTCCCGACTGACGACATTTCAGACGACCTCAAGGAACAGAAGATTCCTGTTCGCGAGGTTCATCGTATGCGCTCTCCGCGCACCAGGGCTCCATATGATATGGTTCTCGTTGTCCTCGATCGCACCCCTCAGGGGAAAGCGATTTTTAATCTTACATCCCTTTGCGGCCTCTCCGGCGTCATAGTCGAGCCGCCGCGCAAAACGTCTGTGCCCTCGCAGTGTCACAACTGCCAGGTGTACGGACACTCCGCACGAAACTGTCGCCTGAAACCCAGGTGCGTTAAGTGCCTCGGCGACCACTCCACTAGGGAGTGTTCTCGCACGAAAGACGCCTCCGACCCTCCGAGCTGTGTTCTGTGCCGCGGCGTGGGCCATACCGCGAATTATCGCGGATGTCCCCGCGCCCCGCGCACAAAGCGCCCTCGATACCCCAGGCAGGCGTCGCCGTCTAAGACGGCCGCTGCCCCCGCCCGTCCTCGACCTCCGCCTCTCATGTCTCGAGAGGCCTTCCCGAACCTGCCGGGCACGTCTCGTGCACCGGCAGCGTCCGTACCCGCGACTAGTGCGCCCCCCCGCCCCTACCGGGCCCCTCAGGCCCCGTGGGCTCCTAAACCCGCGTCCCAGCACACTCCCAAACCTCCGGCGGCTAATCCTTCACAGGATGACCCCGCATACTCCTTTTCCCTATCGAGTATTGACTACGCAGGTCAACTACTCATTTTCCACGAGATCTCGGAGATCTCGGCGTACGAAGAGTGCTCTCGTAATCCGCTACTAGGTGCCGTCACGGCAATCCATAGATTTCCAGCCATCGCGGCTACACTACAACGGCTCGCGCGCGCAGCTGTTAAAAAATAAATAACTCAAATAAGATAGAGTAAATCGCGTATTTACGTCTATCTTCCCCTAAAAATAACCGTCAAACAATAATAATAATTTTTGTTATGTCTATTTTTAGACTTCGGTGCCGTCACCGTTAGTAAATTTAAATTCAATCTTATAAAATGCGTGTTGCGCCCACGCTTTTGTAATCGATCCCTATTAGCTCCCGCACACTTCGCGGTTCTCAATAATATCTCGAGCCTAGGTCGTCCCCGCGCGGAGCCCTCTTGATATTATTTTCGCGATACAGTGACTCACCTACATCACTTGAACAGACATATGAGATCATCTCTCTCACACACGTGCACATATATACACATGGTGGGAGGGTTTTGTTTTTTTTCCCTCATCGAACTGAATCGAATAGTTTAAGTTCGTTTCAATCCGATATACACGTATTCATTTGTGAATTATGCAATTTCGATTGTATGGTTCACAAATGTATATATGTATGAATAGGAAATTGCATAATTCACAAATGAATACGTGTATATCGGATTGAAACGAACTTAAACTATTCGATTCAGTTCGATGAGGGAAAAAAAACAAAACCCTCCCACCATGTGTATATATGTGCACGTGTGTGAGAGAGATGATCTCATATGTCTGTTCAAGTGATGTAGGTGAGTCACTGTATCGCGAAAATAATATCAAGAGGGCTCCGCGCGGGGACGACCTAGGCTCGAGATATTATTGAGAACCGCGAAGTGTGCGGGAGCCAATAGGGATCGATTTCAGGCTGAAAAAAAAAAAAAAAAAAAAAAGGCCCGATATAATGACTTTCTCCGTTTCGTCCTTTTTCTGGTTTAATTTTTCTCTGCGTTATTGTTCTTACATAATTAATGAATTAATATAGATTTAAACTTGGATTCTCTTCATTAAAAATTGAAATAACCTTCCAAAAGAGCAAAAGATAATTGTAACTTACCTCCAGATGCTTGTATTTTCTTTTTGAGCACATTTATCATAGAAGTATTAACCTCCTCCATGAAAGGTACCATGCCACGGATTTTTGAACTAGTAAATGCAGGACTGAGCGTAGAACGCATGTCTTTCCATTCTTGACCTGTAACACGAAAGTACAACCAAAACTTAATGTTTAATATAATATTCTAAAACTATAATCCTGCATTCTATTCTAATTAGACTTTATATAGCTTCAGTATTTTATGTATTTTATACTTTAATGTACTTTATTGGCATAACATATGAACGTATGGATATATATATATATATATATATATCTGTGTACAAGACACAATTAATATAGTTTACTCAAACTTACCTCTTAGTGAAAATAAATTTCTTCCGAATAACGGTTCAACTGTGGCATCAACCATAGTACTGTGATCCAGAAAGTGCTCAAAATCCTTAACACTAGCCTTCTTTATTAGGTCTAATTCACGAAGAATTACTACAGCTCGTCCCATATCATATCTGCCCACGAACCTTTATAAGAGATACCTTTAGTTTTAACACAACCAACAACTGATTACATTTAAATTTAATAAATATTTTCGGCAATAGTTATTAATCAATTTCGCATCAATATAAGCTCATAAATGTATACATTGTGCTATCTAGTTTCTATAGAAGTTTTTAAATAATTTTAGTCAATACAATTTTTTATATGTAGACCTTTCCCACACTACGTCTGACAGAGCAAACGAGCCAGTGATATGAGCAATTATCGATGCGTTTTTTTGCACTAACTAACGCTTTTGACCAGACATTTGTAACTGACAATTCTTTATGCACTCTCAATCAGCTAGTAAAGAGCAAACTAACTAGTGATATGAGCAATAATTATCGATGCGTTTTTTTGAATCTCACTAACACTTTTGGCCGGACGAGTCTCTACGGCTTTACCAGATTTGGAAACTTATCGAAACATATTCAGATATATATATATTGAAAAATACTCACCTATCTTCTGGGAAGGCTTTGTAAACCTCATTAAAGTTCTGCGCAATGTGTGCCTTCTTACTTAAAACTGAATATGAATTACCAAATATTGGAACAGGTTTAATTGTATTCACACCATAAGAACTAAACTTAGAAAACGAGTTCCATAGATACTGCACTACAACCACCAGCAATATAGCTACCCATATTAGAGTAATCATTGTCTGAAAATGAAATAAATCAAATAAATACGTACAGGTTGTACCGAAAAAAATATTCATATAAAGATTATACGCAAACTAGAGAATACGGACTTAATATTCCACCACCCTTAATCAATGTCTACAATCTTGTATAATATTAATTTACGTATTTTTGATATGAAATAACTGTAATTATTACATTATATCTATAGAGTATAATTTAATGAGACGGGTACTACTCAATTTTATAGAAATAAGCTGAAGTACAACTTAAAGGAATGGTCATGTTTATTATATATAAAAATATAAAACACCAACATAGTTAACAATATTGAATATTAAAAGAATAGAATACTGATTAAAAACAGAACAACACACGAGCCCCATAGTCAATTCAGTCAAGCAGATATAATTTCACTATAAATAACAGGTCGAAGCTTAACCAAAAAAAGCCATAAATATAAATCTTGAAATCTAATTATGTTTGCAAATCAATTAAAATATAATTGTATTCTCATTAGATTTATATTTTATTATAACTCTGTGCTCAGGTTTCACATCTTCCAATACTTCTGTGAAGCTGTCCTGTTGGGAATCACTCATTTTATGTTATTAAACGGCTAACGTAACGCTTTATTATATTTTATTTTTAAATTTCTTTAAATTACTTAAAAAATCTAATAGAAAATTAGCTAGACATAGATATATGTATATAAATATCAGCAGCACTTCCAAAAATGTATAAACATTAACTTACGCAAAACTTTACTCCTAGAAATGATATCTTAAAACTGATTTCTGAATAAAATCCGCAGAGTATTCAGTTTTTATTAATTTAATTCATAAATTATTAACAATTAACTGACACCGACATATATTTACACCTATTAATTATTATTATTTCCTCTTTTGAAAGTACGACATTTCGATTCTAAGTTACTGTTAATACCCGCATTTGTAATAAGCATCATTTGTTGCCTCTTGTGAAGTGTGAAGAGAAATAGCAGATATAACATACCTGCTCAAAATTACTTCTAATATTGTAGATTGTTCCGAACTTCTGTCGAAAGTATTTATTAATGTTCCGACCAAACATCTACGTACAAACCCCCCTCTTTCGCTGCCCACTGTTTCCACAAATTACCGGCAGAATTCATATTTATGGCGAGCTAGTCACTCCTTCAACACTATGAGCGAGATAGGTGATTTTGACCTATTTAATACTAGTGTAAATAAAGCGACAACGTTTTTAACAAGGACGTTCTTTGATGATGGCTATTGCAAATAGTAATTGTCTGTTTATATTCTTGAATTTCTTCCTTTATTATAATGTTAACCTAATACCATATAATGCAAGTGATTGTATTCTGTTTTATATCGGCGAAGACTTATAAATGGCTTGATGTTTTTTCTAGTCTAATAACTATGTTTTGTATATTATAGCTGTTAGTTTTCCTAATAAATAAAAAAAAAAAATATTATCGGTGTAAACAGATTATTAAAAAACAGAATGTACTTACGAACAAGTAAATAGAATACCCAAAACGAAGGTCCACTCGGAGGTGCGTCTGTAAGAACAATAAATATACAGGCAACGCGTTATTATTTTTCTACATCGCCCAAATCTAAGTTTGCATGTGTTCAAGGTATTAATGCCAGATAAGATCGTACGATATTTACATTGTTTTGTTATTTTATTAGTGACAAAATTAAAGGAATATATGTTATCTTACGATATATCTTCAAATATACAGAGAGATGAAGTAACCATTTTTTTTACAATGAGGAAAATCTTCACCTCAACACCCTAATACTACTAGGTCAATCTACGTAATTTTTTTTATGTCAAATACTTCTATATTATTACGAATAACACATTATAAATAAATAATATTATATAAATCATAAATAAAGCTTATAATTAAGCCGGCATATAGATTGTAGTCACAATTAATAATCCGACGCTTACTCATTATTAAAATAGTAATAATATCGTAAGTCTTGCTCACTCTATAAGCTACAGTACATTTAAAACGATTTTTAATTTGATTTGATTACTAAACTAAACGATATTTAAAAAAATAAGTGTAGACCAAGAGTCTGCAGATATATAAAAAAAACTTTTATTGCAAATGTCTGTTCGGATTTTAAAACCTTGCGGAGCTCCGAAATGGACATATGCTAGCACTAAAAGCGGACTGTATCTCTATGTATTTGCTGGAACACACCTATAAATGCTTGACGAAAGACTTTCAACTTAAACCTAATACATAACACGTCACACTTGTTTTAAGTAGATGCACAGAGGATGAGTCAATTCCAGACGTCATATATCGATCCACTGTATACGGAAAACTTTAATTCGCGCCTGGCTAATAATTAATTGTGCAGATGGAAGCAGCATGTTTCTGGTTTACTTAGGTTAGGTATCAAACGCCAAGTTTCGAAATATTCCGCCAGAATAATGTAAAAATAAGTAATAAAATACATTTCAATCATTTTTAGAAATGTCTGTCTGTCTGTCTATCTGTTTGTCTGTCTGTCTGTTTGAACACGCATCACTGCTAAAATACTGCGTTCACTAAAAAACCATTACAAGAAAATCATAAAAGCATATATATTCAAGTAACATTTAGTCTTTGTTTCATTAAAATCGGTGCGGTCTATCAAAATTTGTAATTTTAATGACAACGCGATGGCTGCTCCCCAACGTAGGGGGGCCGGATGCTGGGTGCCGCGGACTCTACATGGGAGTCGTGCGAGCGATGGCCGCCTATGGGGCACCTGTGTGGGCCGACGCCCTCACGATCCGGGCGTACTGGACGGTGTCCTCGGCGGCGGCCTTCACGCTCGCCGGCTCCCTACCCTGGGAGTAGGAGGCAGGAGTTCTCGCCGCCGTGTACGAGTTGAAAAGTGAGAAGTGTTGGGAAACGAAGTGGGGAGCCTCTGGCTCCCAAGGAGGTAGAGGAGAGGAGATGGCATCTCAGGGGTGACGCCGTCGAAAGATGGTAGCAGGACTTGGCAGACGCGCGGTTTGGAATGTATAGGTACCGTTGACGCCGTCCACCCGGTCCTGCGGGACTGGATAGTGAGGAAGTGGGGCTCCCTGAAGTTCCGGCTGGCGCAGGTACTCACCGGACACGGTTGTTTCGGGTGGTACCTGCACCGGATCGCTCGCAGGGAGCCGACCGCCGCCTGTTACGAGTGCGGCGCTGACGAAGATACCGCGCAGCACACTCTGTCTGAGGTATATTGGGGAGCAAACGGCCTAGCGCCGCCGCCGCCCTAGCATTTCGCGGTCCGAGCTCCGCAAAGTGGATATTTCGGAGTGCCTCCCGTATGACTCCGTGCGGCAGGCTGTTGAAGGCGTTATGAGTGCGGCGCTGACGAGGTGAAATTTATATTCCATATCCGTTATCCTTGTATGTAAGTTGACATTTTCAGCTGTAAGTTTGGAAATAGTATTTTTCATTTCAGTAAAATTTTGGTGATCATCATTGCTATCCGACAAAAACTTTATAGTTGTTATAGATTTATCGAGTTTGCTTTTGATTGCAGAAAACTTAGAGTTTGCATCTTGTAAACCTTGCTGTACACTGGATAAAGTAGTATTGAGCTTATTCAAGTTTGACGGTTGTTCTGTGAGTCTCTCATTAATTTATTTGCGAAGCTGACGTATTTCTATTATTATGGAGGAGTCAGAAGTGTTACCTGGTGGCGATGGCGTTACATCCTCTGGCACTAGTTCTTCGTGACCTTTGCTTTGAGGATTACAATAATTGCCTGGTTTTGTTTTTGTACACAAAGGGCACACCCACTTTCCACGTGATGTTGCGAATTGTGAATAGCTGACACATTCATGGTGAAATATACGTTGACAACCATCGAATGTACAATTAATCTTTTTTTGTGTCATAGGGATGACAGCATCGCATACTGAACATGTCATGGTAATTAAGTCAACTCTTCAATGCCTTTATTGTGTTGACAATGTTTTGTGCCTATGGGAACAATAATGCAAATTGTTATAAAAAACAATAATTGCTGTTCACTTGTCGTAGGTACTCATTCGTTTATTGGTCACACAGTTCGATGTACTCAGATCATAAAGTGGGTAGTTAAGAAAAAGTTTCTTACGTGTATTACGCTTACTATGTTATAAACAAAAAATAACACCTTTTTACTGCCATATTACACTGTGAACCACTTGTAAGTCACGTAACATATCCACTTGTGTGCTATTAAAGTAAGTTAAACTCTTAGAACACCATTTATAGTAAAAAAAAAGTGACGAGCTTTGCAAACACGTCTGCGTACTCTCGTAGGTAGGTAGTAGTAGGTAGGTTGTCGCAATGATGTAAGATTTTGTGTCACTGTATAGCGCGAGCAGCGCACTCAAGGGCTCCACGCCAAGGGAACGGATCTAGGCTTGAGCCGCTGCCGAGGGGGCCTAATCTGGTGTGGTTTTTGAAAATGATTTTACGTACGCCCAGATAGAAGGCATCTCTAGGTCTCTATGGAGGTCGACTCTCCGGATGTACCACGGGGCACCGGTCACTATACGTAAAACGCGGTTTTGAAGAACCTGCAACTTATGAAAATTATCTTTCGACATATGTGCAAAAACCGGACAACTATATGTCATAACAGGACGGAGACATGTCTTATACAAAGTGAGCTTGTGTCTGAGAGGAAAAATAGATATGTAATTAGGCTTAATACATTAAGATGACTTTATTAGTCACCGTTTTGTACATAAGGTACCATGCAGACACAACAGAGCTAGTGTATAATAAAGTGGTAAAGATTTGTTTACTGATTTTTGTCAAACGACCCGATAATATAATCAAGGTAGAAAAGAAAGGATCTTATAGACACCCACCGATCCGTTGTTATTTAAAATCGCGTACGTATTTAAACGATAATAGCTTAGTTGATAGCGTGTTACGACACCGCTTCGATGGGCATAGGTTCAAATCCCAGCAACTGAGCCGGAGCTCAACATGATAGTAGGGCTTTTTCTAAGTCCGCCTGGCTAACTACCAGCCTCTACTTGAAAATCTGTTGTCAAGCACCGGTTAGTATGTTCTGGTAGCTGCACTTCAGAGTTTAACGTGTTTACCATCTTAGACTATATCGCCATTTAACATCGGATAGGATTGTGGTCAAACGATAAAACCTACATAATAAAAATGTATATATGTATTAAGGCGTGAAATTTTATGCCAGTAAATATATAAAACAGATAATGTATGCCTAATAGTAACTTTATATAATAAGTGATCACACTACAGAGTGACATGCATATACGGATTCAGCACAAGCTTGATGGACACAACAATTTAGCATCATATTTCGCGAGAGTCAATTGATTGCCTTTTAGGATACAATTATCATACAAATATTTTTTTCCATAACTCCCAAAGCTTCTTCCACATAACGCTCATAGATCATAAAAAAAAGTTATGCAACATAAATAAAATCTAGCTGGTACCCGTAACTTCAGCAGTGTGAATATGGATATTTAGTTTTTTTTTTATCACGGCTTCCGGTAGAAGTTCTCTATTAGATATGTTAATATAAGGGCCGATTTACATAAGACGAGCAAATGCACATTCTATCCCCACTCTAGCCTATTATTTTAGTTTAAACAAACGTAGAGCATTCTTTCGTTGTTTTATCGGCACTTTCGTAAAAATTCTATGGAATATTCTGAGAATGCTCGCTTGCTTAATTTAATCGGTACTAGAGCGTGCGAAAAGTTCCATAAAGCATTCATACGGGTTCAGAAGTGCTCGCTCCCCGAAGTGGTTTCTTTAAAGTATTCTTTAACTTAACTTTGTCGCTGATCAGAGATAATAACTGGTCAAAATCTTCTGACACAATGCTACAGTATGGAATTGACTACTTTCTTCTTGATCTAGCATATCCGCTATCGTTCCACCTAGATTATCCAGTACCCTTCGCTGCATTAAATTTGTCACCCAACAACGTCGTTTCTTTCTTATCTTTTTGAGTTTTCAGAAAGAATAATAAATGCAGCGCTTGCAATTATAACACTGCTGTTAGAGTCTGCCATAACGAAGCACTACGAAGCACAGAACCGACACGAATGAGCATTGAACATTCGTTCAACTGATCTAAACATCTATCGTGCAAGAATTCTAGTTCTTGGTTCTCATTCTTGCTCTTTGATACTTTGTTGTAAACGCTATGAACCATCTTTCATTAATACTAAAAGATCGAGAAATATTGCTCTAGTTGTAGCTCTAGCTCAATGTTCGTTTGGTTTAATGCCATTATGTGCGTTATACCATGCGACTTTCACACTCTCTCTCTGTCTTTGTCTATTGTAAAAGAGTGCGTGTGTGTGTGTTTATGCCAGTATTTCAATTCAAACAGACGAACATCGTGCGCTCATGGTAATATAACCTTAATATTGAATGCGTGAAGACTCTAGTAAACTTTTTTCTATTTTCAAAATCACTTAATGTTTTTAATAATTAATTATTCTACATCTAAAATGAACTAATATTATAAATGTGAATGTTAGTTCGTTTGCTCATTACACCTTCACGTTTTAACTACTCAACCAGTCATCATTAAATTTTGCATACAACATGTATCAGGGATATAAAAAAGACATAGGCTATGATTCATAAACAAAACAAAAGGTGGCTTCATAGTATTTCATATGAACAGACAGAAAATTTACTCAAAGTACTTTATTAGCTTTCCAAAAACTATACACAACTATCATACGAGCACACACACGTACACTCACTCACTTTTACACTCACACTCATCACAACTACACACAATTATGAATAACCACCATGAGAGGCTGCCCCACCATGCCGCGCATAATCGTGGGTAGGTTCGTCGTACCAGCTGGTGACCGGATCTGTGGTCCCGGCGACCTATTCCGAGGGGGTACGGGGGCCCTTCCGTTCGACGGGTCAGTGCAATTCTTGCAGGTATTACACTGAGTCAGCGATTAACATTGAGTACTTCCGGGCTTGGATGAAGGTTGCTCGCTCTTCACGTTTCCTTCTTTCATAAAATCATGACAGCGGTTCATAACCGCTACACTGCTTTTACGATGAAGTTCATCA
The DNA here is from genome assembly GCA_015888305.1 of Antheraea pernyi. Lineage (NCBI taxonomy): Eukaryota > Metazoa > Arthropoda > Insecta > Lepidoptera > Saturniidae > Antheraea > Antheraea pernyi. The sequence goes on along the minus strand of MU158831.1, from coordinate 65,134 downwards.
ACTTCCATGTACTTTTTCTAACTTAATTGCCGTTCATCACCGCCTCGAGACGGTTTAGCCTGAAATGCTCTTCTTGACCGAAACACGGATACGTCTTCCAGCCGATACATCTTACTTGCACTATCCCGCCTACCAGCTTGAGGACAACTTTCAAGCTAAAGCCAGTGTATGTGCGTATGTACGATTGGAGGTGTGCTGTCGTCGTTTGCGCTACATAGAGGATCCTTCTTTTACCATCCTTTGGCTACACGTAGACCTGGGTATTCAAAGCCGTATCTACGTGTGCCTTTACAGATTCCATGATGGGGATAATGAGACTACTCGGCTCTTTAAATACATAAGTAAGGCAGTAGATGACGCACAGGAGCAGTTCCCTACTGCGGAATTGGGATAATATTAAGGGACTTTAATGCACACCACGAAATGTGGTTGGGTTCCTCTAGGCCGGACCATGCAGGACGAACTCTCCATGCATTCACCTTAACACATGATCTGACTCAACTAGTAATCCATCACACCCGGATTCCTGATATCACAGGTCATGCGCCCTCTTTACTGGACCTTCTGTTGACGAGTCATCCAACTGGGTATGATGAGTCGGTCAATGCTCCTTTGGGCACATCGGATCACTACTCGTCAGCAGATTGGGTCGATATGCGGGATTATTTCGATTCCATTCCTCGGCAGCGACGCTATTTCGATGGAAAAGATCCTTCAGCGATTGCCGATGCGATTACTGACGATTGAAATGGCGATGGAGTATTATATTCCTTCCTCCGAGATCATCGGTAATCGCAGGAGACGCCCTTGGTTCAATCGTGAATGTGCTGATGCTGTCAGTAAGAACCAAGCCACGTATCGTGATTAGATCAAGGGTCGTGGTAACAAGGATCCTAATATAAAAACTCTCAAAACAACCTATAATTCTGCTACCAAAGCTTGTAAGATGGCCTATACTAGAGCGGATGCCCAACGCATCGCACGCTTAGGTCATGAACTCGTAAGTCATCCGAATAACACTCGAGTCTACTGGAGTCTGGCCAAAACTGTGCAAGCCAATTTGTGCTGTGCCCAACATTGCCGCCACTGAGGTACTCTGATGGGACACTGACCTATGATCTGCAGGAGAAAGCGACACTATTATACAATCTCTTTACGACGAATTCCTGGCTCGATGATCGAAACGCGCAACCGCCTATTACTCCATGCTGCTGTGTCACTATGCCGGAATTACGATTCAGGCAACGTGACGTATTAAAACAACTACGATCACTCGATGTTCCGAAGGCCAGTGGTCCGTATGTTATCCCAGCGGTAGTTATAATGTGCAGCCGAGTTGACTCCAACACTTACGCGCTTATACCGCCTGTCCTGCGTCTCTCCTGACGTTCCGACTGGTGCAGGTACTCACCGGACACGGTTGTTTCGGGTGGTACCTGTACCGGATCGCACGCAGGGAGCCGACCGCCGCCTGCCACGAGTGCGGCGCTGTCGAAGATACCGCGCAGCACACTCTGTCTCAGTGTGCTGCGTGGGGGGTGCAGCGCCGCAGTCTGGCGGCGGTCGTAGGAACGGACTTGTCGCTGCCGAGCGTGGTTTCGGCCATGCTCAGCAGCGAACAGGCTTGGCGAGCGATGGCCTCCTTCTGCGAGGAGGTCGTTTCGCAGAAGGAGGAGGCGGAGAGGGCCCGCGAGGCAGACCCGCTGAGTGGCCGTCTCCGCCAAAGAAGGACAGGCAGGAGGAGAAGGCCCTTCGCCCAACTCCTTCTGCCACCATAGCCGGACCTGAGGGGATGGGCCGGGGGGCCCATCTCCTCATTGCACAGGTCCGTCGGACGAGGGGGGCAGCCGGTGTGTACCCGGTCTGTCCCTCTATAGGTAGGAACCCGGCGGTCACCTTCCGCCGGGCGGACCGTGGGGGCGGCTCTACAAGGTTGATTAGCTTGTACGATCCCTTGCCGCCCCCACAAAACGGTCTGTCGGTACACCGTGGGGTTTTAGTCCGTGCGACTCGGACATAACCCACCCTCTCCCCCGGGAGGGTGGCGTATCAATAAGGGATTTCCCCACGTTAAAAAAAAAAAAAGACATGGTAGAAGTGAAATTTAGTACACTGATTAATTTTTAAGAGATTGAGATAAATACACTATGGAGGTGGTAAACATTAGTTTTCGGCATTATTTTGTAATATTTTAATATATATTGCAAGCCGGTATGACAGCGGCGACCGGTGAGGGATAGTGTGTCTCTCGGTGGTCGCCATTGTTTTTAGATTATACTGTGCTCACCATCAGGCACAGTGCAGT
>MU158831.1:0-59396 GCA_015888305.1 Antheraea pernyi | reverse complement strand
GAAGATACCGCGCAGCACACGTTGTCTGAGTGTGCTGCGTGGGGGGAGCAGCGCCGCATCCTGGCGGCTGCCGTGGGAGCGGACTTATCGCTGCCGAGCGTGTTTTCGGCCATGCTCGGCAGCGAACAGGGTTGGCGAGCGATGGCCTCCTTCTGCGAGGAGGTCGTTTCGCAGAAGGAGGAGGCGGAGAGGGCCCGCGAGGCAGACCCGCTGAGTGGCCGTCTCCGCCAAAGAAGGACAGGCAGGAGGAGAAGGCGCTTCGCCCAACTCCTCCTGCCACCATAGCCGGACCTGAGGGGATGGGCCGGGGGGCCCATCTCCTCATTGCACAGGTCCGTCGGACGAGGGGGGCAGCCGGTGTGTACCCGGTCTGTCCCTCTATAGGTAGGAGCCCGGCGGTCACCTTCCGCCGGGCGGACCGTGGGGGCGGCTCTACAAGGTTGATTAGCTTGAACGATCCCTTGCCGCCCCCACAAAACGGTCTGTCGGTACACCGTGGGGTTTTAGTCCGTGCGACTCGGACATAACCCACCCTCTCCCCCGGGAGGGTGGCGTGTCCATAAGGGATTTCCCCACGTTAAAAAAAAAAAAAAAGGTTAGGAGGTTAGGAACGAGACAGTCTCAATATCTTAAGCAGCGACCTCAGTCTCAGGGTGATCTCCACTGTATCTCGGAGTCCTGAACAGGGTGCGACGGTTTTTCACACCTAAACAGCTATATCTCCTTTATAAGGCATAAGTTCGGCCCTGTGTGGAATACTGCTCGCACCTCTGGGACGGTTCGGCAAAGTACCTCTTGGATACCCTGGACAGGTTGCAGAGACGGACTGTCCGCATTGTTAATGATGCAGACATTACAGAGTTTATAGAGCCGCTTCAGTTGCGCATACACATTGCCTCACTGAGCGTGTTCTACTGTCTGTATCATGGCGAGTGTTCTTAAGAGTTATTCAATTTGATCCCTTCCTCTCCTTTTCATAACCGCACCACACGCGCTGGTCTTCGGAGCCACAGTTTTACGGTAAATCCTATCTGGGCATAACCAAAAAGTTCACGTCTTTTCTTTGCCGTACCGTAAAGCTGTGGAACAACCTCCCGGCCAGTGTGTTTTCTCTTTCCTATGACATGAGGTCCTTCAAGCGCAACGTGAAGAGATACTTACAACGGCCGGCATGACAGCGGCGACCGGCGATGGATTGTATGTCTCTCGGTGGTCGCCATTGTTTTTGGATTGTACTATGCTTACCATCAGGCACACTACAGTCATTTTGCCGAGCTATAATAAAAAAAAACAATTGCGTTGATTCCTCTTCAACTGAGATTTCTTATTAGATTATTAACTCTTGTCAAGTCACCAAAAAGCAAAGGGTTTATTATATTACATTACTACTATTTACATCGATCACTTTACTTTTGCGTGTAATCCTCTTATCTTATCATAAAATATGATTCACATTCATAATATTATCGTTTTCCTTATTTTATGTATAAACAATAGCAATTGCGATAGCTGACAAAATAGTATGATAAATGTTGCCTGTTTTATATCATGAACATTGAACATACACTTAACTACGTCAAAGTATTGCCCAAAGATTAAAGATTTTTTCCATTCTCACTGAGAGCTCTACGAGTGACGTTAGACCAGAATGTAGTAGCTTACATTCACAACCAAAATTACTACAAGATACATTCAGAAATAATACCAAGAGTCATGGGGGTGCTGATATCAGTGTTGCAAAAACAATAGTTTTCAGTGATAGGCTAGGTAGAATTATGGTGTCTATATTGGCACAATCATTAAATGAAACCATGATTAATTATTGTGTGCCTGGTGCCACATCATCATCATATATATTAATACGTGAAGCCTAAATTTTGTATCCCTTTTTAACGGAATTGGGGAACGGATGAACGTGAAATTTGGCATAGTTAAAGTTTATATGGAGGAGAAGTGCAGAAAGCTATTTATTTTATATAAAATGCATTAGAAGTACATTAAATTAATTAAAATATGCATTTCTCACACTACTGCTTCAACTTTACACACATATACATGTAAATAAAAAAGACATTTTGACATCTGTCAATAAAAGACTTCAAAAAAGGTTGTGAAGGAGGTTGCTATACTCGACTGTATGTATTATTTTACTCTTACGTTCCAATTAACCTTTTTCATTATACATTCAACAATGATATTATAACATACAACTATTATTATAATATTTATCCCTTTAAAAAATCAATGAAGAATGTTTATATGGAGGAGAAGTGCAGAAAGCTATTTTTTTTGTATAAAACGCATTCCAGGCATATTAAATTAATTAAAATATACATTACTCACACCATTGCTTGAATTGTATACAACATATACACACATGTAAATTAAAAAGACGTTGCGACATCTTTCCTTTTACTCTTACGTTCCAATTTAAACCTCTTTAATATTTTTAACATGACTGACGTTGCATGCCCTACATTCTATCGAGACTTAATTACTGTGATACAGTGTATGGTCCTTATTTTTTATCGCGTACTGATCGTTCCATCCAGCGTGTGCAGAATGCTTGTGCCAGATTTGCTTCGATGTCCCGCGCCGTGGGCATATTACGCCATTTTTGAATGACGCAAATGTCTTAAAAATGGCGGCACGATGCGAGTTACATATGGCTACGTTACTTTTTGGGCTGATTAAATCAAAAAAACCCAAAATATCTGTATGACAAGTTAGAGTGGAGACAAGATAAGCACAGGTATTTTTCATGTTCTCGTACTATGACTAATCTATTATCGATTTTTTTTTTTTCGAACTGACTGCGCTATTGACCAAGCAAGGTCTTAACAGCTTCACCGGACTACTAAGGGGAGCGCTTAAGGCACTCAGCCGATTTTAATTTGACAACTAGCTCAAGGGTGCGCGGTACACCTCGGCTTTGGCTGTTGCCTGATACATGCAATTCGCGACCTATGTAAGCTAACCTAAGCTAAGCTAACTATTCATACATATATGAGTTGTTGAAACATATATCACGCCGCCGTGGTCTGGGGGTAAATTTCGCTCCCGCACACCAGACTAGGCCCCCCTCGGCAGCAGCTCAAGCCTAGGTCCGTTCCCTCGGCGTGGAGCCCTTGAGTACGCTGCTCGCGCGATACAGTGACACAAAATCTTACATCACTGCGACAACATTACACATATCACCTCCACACACGTGCACGCATACACGCTTACACATGCAGGTGGAAGGGTTTTATTTTTTCCCCTTATCAAACTGAAATAGTTTAGAATATTATTAGCCAAAAATGCAAGCTAATGCACATTCTTGACATACAACTTCTCATATTCATATTTCTGACATATGCCAGGCGACTGTTGAAAGGTTAACACCCTTCAATAGTGGGGTAGTTCATAGTCAAATTTAACATATAAAATAATAATATTAAAACTAATACTAATACTCAACAAAGAGAACCTTAGATAAAGTATGTTTTAAAAGTATGGAAATGATCTTTAAACGTAAAAAAATCTCACCTAGGTTCAATGAATAAAATTAAATGGGATCTTTTCAAGGTTAATCATTACCTAACTGCTTATCGCTGGAATGCCGCATAGTCGAACAATGGAAAGAGGGGCGCGGGTCAAGGTGTAGGACGCCGGCCATAATGCGCGGCAGCGCATATTGAAAAAGATGATTCATCGCGCTTTTTGTGTAAATCAACTGATGTTCAGTGAAAATCAGTTATGCTTTTCTCGAGATAATTAGGTCAAATATTATGCATCTATTTTTTTAAATTGATTTAGAACCAAAAAATGACTAGTGATTGTCCTGTAAAAATATTGCCGGCGTCTAACCTAACACCGAGTAGTAATAAAATATGGAGCACAATGACCGCTGCAGTACTACTTACAGTATTGCAGTTTTTTGTTGGATGGGTTCGCCAATAGTTGGACATCTATTTTTAATTTTTAAAATGTATTTTATTGAAGAAGGCGTTACTTTGCGGAAGTCCATCATTAATATTAGAGTAGACGCTACTTTGCTATAATAGTAGTGTTCCATCGATTCCAGGTGGAAGTGCAAAGTAGCGTCTACTCTAATATTTTTAAAATGTATTTTTTTCTGTCTAATTAGTTTGTGTAATTTAATTTAATTGTATGGCTGTTCAAACAATAAAGTATTTCATTCTTTCTTCTTTCTTTCTACATGCCCTTTTGAAATCAACTGGTCTTATTGAATGTCAAAATTTTTAGGTAACAGGACTGCTTTCACTTCCTGTTGTCATAAAAATAAAGCAATATTACTAAAGTCAATGTCAATATTATATCGTTTAGTATTGTTTTATGGTGAACTTACTTCAAATGATGATTCAATAAAAAATGAGCCAAAAAATACTATGTAAAATCCAAATAAGAAAATTTGTTTACTCATGAAAGTAATATATGACATAGATTTCACTTTATGTCACTTTGCTTCACGTTGTCATAAATAAAGCATTATTACCAAAGTCAATGTTAATATTTTAAATGTGTAGTATTTTCATTTATAGTGAACTCACTTCAAATGATTAAGTAGTAGTATTAAAAACATCTTTGTTTTGGATTCATCATTTGATTCTATTGTGTATCCATTACTTTTTCAAACGATGATACTGGGCATATCACTATTCCTCATAATTTACAGACTACGCTTAATTCAATATCACCCAGAGATACCATCCATCCTTGTTGTCGTGTAAAATTAATTGAAAATTGTGTCATGAGTTGTGATCAATTTCTTTATTTTTGTTCAGTTATATTTACTTAGAATTTGAGAGCCTTACCTTTATACCTTATAACCGCCTGTTTTTTGTTTCAAATTTATAATTAATTTCAATTGTCATTTAGGCATAGATTTTTTAAATATTTATATAATTAAAAAAAAAGAGTGGCAAATAACTGTGAAGCCATGATGAAAACCTTTGATTATAGAAGTATACACTTTGACAAAAGAACCCTAATAAAATTAAAACTTTAAAAAATCAATGAAGACTTCTCTTAGTCGAATATAGACCACTGGGCGCCCATTAGTATAATTAAACAATTAAAAAAGTTTTGAACACAGACTTTACCAACCAATGTAACATAGTAATTTTAGTAGGGGACAGCTCTGATATAAAAAAAAATGATTTGTATAAATACACCAGAAAAGCTGTTACACTTGAATGAGAGAAGCATAATGTTATGTGCCTTTCCATATTCAATTTTCCTATCAGAAAAAAAACAATAACATTCATGTCTTAAATACATTATTGTATAATTTGAAATGGGGTCATAGAGACAAATTTATATTTTTCGACATTAATAAATGTATTAATAATTATACAATAACGCAGGATAGTATGTATCTTCCAAAGAAGTATAAACGTGACATAGTTACACTGATAACTTATAATATAAATAGGTGACTCAGCGGTATCATCTAGTTCACCTAATGATACTGTGTTTACATTTTTTAACTTGTAGATAAGACAAAGAAGCAACGTAATATCACTTTGTACCACCAAAATATTAATCGCTTCTCCGGCAAAATATTAGATATAGAATTATTATTACATAGAGATAGAGACTGGATATCTTAGGTTTTACAGAAACATGGCTTAAACCTAATAAAATGATATTTAATGTACCCCATTTTTCGGTCGCCAGTGTATTTAATAGACCAATCACTGTCGGTACTGGTTGTATTATATTATTAAAAAATAATTTAAAATATAAAGAGAGGAAAGATATATGCAGTCTCTCCATAGATCGTATTTGTGAAGTGGCTTGTGCAGAGATGGGGAAATTAATTATTCTTTTTGTTTATAGACCTCCATCTTCAAATATTCACCAATTCTTACAAAAAATTGAGGAAATTCTTATAAAAATATTTAATAGTAATAAGCAAGTTTTAATCTGTGGTGACTTTAATATTGACATTTTAAGTACGTCGCCAGAGGTCACTATGTTCACATCGTTGTTTAGGTCGTTTAACCTGGATTGTCTTTTTCATGAGCTAACCAGATGTACATCTCAAACTGCATCTTGTATTGATAATGTTTTTACTGACTTCAAGACTATTGGCAGTAATATCGTCAGTGGGATATGGTCTGACCACAAAGAACTCCTTGTTAAAATAAATTGTGATAAACCTAGCAGTGACTGTAAGAAAACCACTAGGCTTATATCCAAAAATAGATTAAGACTTTTAAATCATAATATTGCACAAAATCTTTTATTAATAAAGATCCAGATAGTGATTATGACAGCTTATTTAATATCATAAGCACTGAATTTAGTAAACATTGTCCAAGAAAAGTTATTAGTGTAATAAATGTTTAAAAAAAATAGTGAATGGGTAACTACAAGTATTAAAACAAGTAGAGTTATTTTGTATGATCTATATTATAAGAGATTACTAACAAATAGTGTATCATTTCATGCTTATGTTAGGAATTATTCTAAAGTTTTTAAACGAGTTTGTGTAGCTGCCAAAGCAAAATTTTTAGGAAATAAAATTCTCGAGTCTAGAAATAAGACCAAGACTGTCTGGCATATAATAAATAAAGAATTAGGAAAAAATAAAATAAATGATAACTCATTTAATCTAAGTGTCGACGGAGTACGTATTTCGAACAGTTCAGAGGTAGCAACTGTTTTCCAAGACTATTTCACTAATATACCTTCACAAATAATGATAAGTATATCATCATCAGGTCTTTTAAAGAATATGAGTGAACCTACAAATTTAAAATTTAAATACTCATTTATTAGTGCAGGTGAAATAATGAGGACATTCAAACAATTAAGTTTAAAACCCACCGAAGACATATGGGGAATGTCGGTAATAGTAATACAGTCCTTAATTGTCACTATCTCACCACATTAGGCTAATATGTTTAATAAGTGTATATCAAAAGGAACTTTGCCTAATCTAATGAAAGTAAGCAAAATGGTTCCTTTGTCAAATCAGGCGGCAGAAGTAGTCTTGGAAATTATAGACCTATTTCTGTACTTCCATCGATAAGTAAATTTTTTGAAAAGATTATGCTTAAACAATTGGTGGAATATTTTACAGTGCAAAAGTTTCTGGATGGTTGACAGTTTTGTTTCACAAAATCGAAATCTACTACTGACGCTGGTGCAACGCTCATAAATCATATATTGGGAGCCTGGAAGGATTCGCAGGATGCAATTAGTGTATTCTGCGATTTGTCTAAGGCCTTTGATTGCGTTGACCATAGTACGCTTATTCTTAAATTAAAACACTATGATATTTGTGCATCTTCTCTCGGCCTTCTAGTCTCTTATTTAAAAGATCGCTACCAGAAAGTTAACATACATGGGGTAACCTCTGTGGGATCGTTTGCTCGAATTGGTGTCCCGCAGGGTTCCATTTTAGGGCCGTTTTTGTTCGTAATATACGTAACGATCTACCGCTAGTGGTTAATAACTCTGCAGACATGGTGCTTTTTGCAGACGATATTTAAAGTGAAAAGGATAGATTCATAGGTTGGGCATCTGAATAATACTTTAAATGAAGTTTGTCATTGGTTTGCGTTGAATAACCTATTGCTAAATGCATATAAAATGAAATGTATGAGATTTACTTTATCCAATGTTAGACAGGTTGATAGTAGAATCAAGATCGAAGGGAATTCAGTAGGGTTAGTTAACAATGCTGTATTCTTTTAGGTAATAGTGCTAGGTTTTACAATAAAATCCCAAAGCATGTTACCGATTTGCCGGACTGTAAATTTAAGCGCCACGTCAAACGGGTTTTAATATCAAAAGGATATTATAGAGTGGATCAGTATGTGAACGATAGTGATGTCTGGAATTGACTCATCTCTGTGCATCCACTAAAAGCTATTGTATGATGTATTGGAAATATATATTAAAAAGATGTACGCGATCGAGGTTCTTGATAGTTCTTCTCGCTGATTGGGTTGTTTTCCAAACCAGCGGTAGTCTTTGACGTTCATAAGGGCCTTATTAGGGGATAAACTTAATAAAGTATTTTTGATTTGATTTAATTATAGCAATTTTTTATTATACTTTACTAGTCTTCGCCCACGGCTTAGCTTATTTTATTAATACTTATTCATATAGGTGATGGTCTCATTAAAAGAACGTGAGATTGTAATAGTAATATTAATATACTATTTAATTAAAAAACTAAGACTAAATGTTGACCGAGGATATGCTATGATTTTCTTGGTGAGGTTTTATCTTGATTTAGCAGTGATGCGTGTTCAAACAAACAAACATACAGACATTTCTAAAAATGATTGAAATGTATTTTATTACTCATTACAAGATACCAATTTTTTATTATAAAAATCTAAAAAGTACAAATACGTTAGATTGACATACTTATTATATGTATAGATTAAACAGTAGTTTACAATATACGCGTACAGTTATGCGGCCTTAACGCTTAGAGCGATCTCTTACATGCAAACCTTAGGAGACATTTACTTTTCAAAATACACGGTGACAGTACAAAAATACACACTCAAATACAAAAAAAGTTAAAGAAGAAATGCAGTAAAACAGATTTAGGACTTTAGGCTTTGTATATAATAATGTGTAAAGGAAAGGAAAACAGGAAAAAGATTACCCTCTTACTATTTTCCAAGAAAACGTGATATCAAAACGATCTTTGGACGATGTTATTAATCATAAATTGTTATAATATCGTATCGGGTATTACAGTTTAAGTTTCAAAGTCCATTCCGATGAGACATAAGTATTATATATAATCATTCTAATATTACTCAGGATACAGTTCAGGTCATAATTTACTTGAAATGTTTGTTTCGTTTCTTTATTATTGTTTATTATTTCATTTGTGTGACGAAGATGTTACTTCGCGGAAATTCATCGCAAAACACTTACCCGGCATTTCATTTGGCATGTCGCGTCGGGCAGAAGAGTGAGGTCTGCCACTAAGAGGAGCTTGTTTCTATTTTGTAAAGCATTCTCGCACATCCCATGTTGTAATAGACAAAAATAATGATGTACGAAACAGAACTTAGCCAGCTACAAATATTTTCCACGATGTGACGTGTCAAATCAAAAGCAGAGTACTGTCATTGATTGTTACTTGACTACTATCGTCTGGATTTGATTGTTTGCTGCCGTGTGTGGACTCGTCCACGGACTCCCCATCCTTTGTCATCTTATTAAACAAAGGGGTATTAGGAGGGATGATTTCGATTAGGATGTTAGCGCAATATGGAGGTTCCCTAAATTCACACCCTTATCATAAAATGTATTTTCTTCTACACGTATAATAAAAAGGTAAATGTATCGTGTCTGTACTTTTTAGATTTTTATAAAAAAAAATTGCAGGTGTCTTGGAATAAGTACTAATATACATTTCAATCATTTTTAGAAATATCTGTCTGTCTGTCTGTCCGTCTGTCTGTCTATTTTGTTTGAACACGCATTGCTAAAGTACTATGTTTATGATAAAAACTCAAATCAATAAAATCATAAAGCATATTCTCGAGTAATATTTAGTCTTGGTTTCATTAAAATCGGTTCACTCTATTAAAAGTTCATGTAAATTTAAGGATGACGCGACTTAAGTACGAGGGAAAAGTAGATAAGTAAATGGACTGTATTAATTCAGATAATTTTATTAATCACTGTTTTTTACATTAGGTTCCAGGCGGACGGAGTCGCGGGAACAGCTAGTACTTAATATAATTGTATATTACTCTTCATACAGTTAAGTTTTACAATCAAAGAAATTAATTGAAATATGTCACAGACTGTATTAACATGGAAAAGTCGTTTACGCAAATTGATTTTTTTTTTGCAATCTAATCGACATACAAAATAAAGATATCATAAAACTCGCCAAATCAGTTAAGTCACCCATCCAAAGAACGAATTCCAGGTATAGATAATGTTCTGCGATTAGATATCTTTTATCTTATACCGAAAATGTGAGCAATAAAAATTATGTACCTAAATACCATTGTTTATATTATTTGAAAGTACTTATTATTATGGAAGTACTAAAGGTAGTAGAATAACTATTTAAAAATCATAGTAAAGATGGCGCAGGCCCTCTAACTAAGTAGTTTTATTTGAAAGACGAATGGAAAAACTGTCTAAGTCACATTTACAAAACTTTACAGGAGAAGCAATTTTAATTTCGAAAGCATTTTGGTGGACTTGCATACATTAGAATGAATGATTTTGAAAGTGAATTTTGTATGTCATATGTATATAGAATCATGATATGTGCGTAAAAGGTGTGAATACTGAGATGACATTTGACAGGAGAGAATGGAAAAAGAAAACATGTTGTGCCGACCCTACTTAGGTGGCATAAGGGTAATGATGATGATGATGTATATGGAATCATTTTCCATTGGGTCAGCTCGACCGGGGTAGTACCACCTTCTCATAGAAAACCGAATTGAAGTAACAGTGCTTGTATTGTTGCGTCTCGTTCGGTCAGTGAGAGGGACGGAAGATCATCTCCTCTCCTCTCCCCCACCCCCAAAACACAGGCTGGCAACGCGCTTGTGACTCCTATGGCGTTGCAATATCTATGCACGGTGGTGATCACTCAACATCAGGTGACCCACCTGATCGTTTGAATCCTATGATATAAAAAAATAATTGAGTTGAAATTGTGGTCAAATGCTTAAAACCTACAAAACATAAAAAATAACAATCATTCCAAAATATTGTTCTTTCAAAAATTTATAGGTTTTATTTATTTTTATGTTGTGTTGTAAAGTCACACACACATCTTATATATCTTATGTTAAAATACTAATCATGATTAATGTGTAAAAGCGTCATCTATGTTCACTTACACAAACTATACATATAATGAGGATTATAGAAGGGTTGAAAGTTTGCGATTTTATAAGGCGCTGTAAACTCATCAATTTTGCAAATTTTCCACTCAATTTTTTTTCTAGTTACGTTAAAAAAAAAGTTGTAGTTAAAAAACGTAGTCATAAAGACTGCCGACAGAAGGAAAAGCTCTAAACAATGAAATCAATGTGTTCTCTTTTGAATCGTCATATTAATTATTGTGTAAATGATAATATTGAAATTTTAGAATTTGTTTATTAAAATTACTAGCAGTTACCCGCAGCTCTGCACCCGCTTTTTTAAAATGTATTAAAGAAATATAAAATTGTCAGTGCGTGTGTACATTACAGAAATGCTTTTTCAAAAACATTTGTGACTACGACACGCGCGCCATCTACTGTAACATGTAACGTGTACATTAGATATATGACTACTAACACTATATCGAATGGGATGGGATTTATCATCAGCAACATACCTGGAACTTCAACCTACTACATACCACATTCAGTGCTCACTGACACTATATAAGAAAGTAATGAAAATTTTTAGCTATACTTTATCGAACAATATGTCTTAAATCTTTTATTATATCACTGAGTTATGTAGATGCAAACGGGTAAATAAAACAATATGGCCACCAAGTTGACCAAAAAGATGATATAATTCATATTACATACAAATATATGACTTTAAATTATGTATATTTATTCTTGGAGTCCAGTAAAGCACACGTCTCACGCGGTTGTAACATATTTTTGATCAATTTCACACGGACCAATGCACAGGTCGCAGTTCATCACTACATAGTGTACCAATTCAAATAAAAAAGAATCATTAAAATCGGTTCACAATTGACGAAAATATCGATTAAGAAAAAAATATTATAAATACATACAACCGAACATATAACCTCCTCCTTTTTGAAGTCGGTTAAAAACAAAGTCCTCTGGTCTGTCAGTTTATCTGTTCGCGATAAAGTCAAAAACTACAGATCGGATTTTCATGCCGTTTTCACCAGAAGTAGAATGATTCGTGGGGAAGGTTTAGGTATAATTTGTCAAGGTTTTCTTTTTATTATCGGGGCGAGACAACGTCTTCCGAGCCCGATAGTTATCTGCCCGTAAAAGTCGGTCCAAACCGATTAGGAGATAGTAGGATATTGCGGACGAAGTCTTGAGTAACAAAATAAAATAGTCTAAGTTACGTCTTATAAGGTGAGTTATCTACCAGTGAACACCCCGTGAAAATTGTTGATGGGCGTAAGTTTGAATCCTTGCATCTGAGTCGGAGCGTCTGGTGAAGGCAAATATTGTGATGAAACCACATAATGGTGGTAGGGCCGCTTCTAAACCCGCCGTCCGCTACCTACCACCGTCAAGTTGAAAAGTTGTCGCTAAACACCTGTTGGTGTGTTCCGGCAGCTCCACTTGCGAGCCAGTACCTCTAGATTTAACGTGTTTACCGTCTTAGACCACATCAAATATGGTCAATGGCCTAAACCCTACAAAATAGAAAATAACTTTATTAATTTCTATATAAATAAAAGACACCAACTTACATTCTACAATTATAATCATGTTCTATTTAAAAACATCCAGTACACTTTATAATAATGACGTCGCACTCGATTCTGAACGAATCGTACTCGTTACGTGTAGTGGTAGTCAAACATGCCATTATTAGTGGAAATATCAATAGTATTTTGTACAGATAGAAAAAAAATCTAATTTATTAAAAAAACTCGCCACAACTTCACAGTGTACAAATTATACACTCATACATTTCGATTCTAGTTCAAAGTTAAACAACTATTGCGTATTGCTGTCCTTAGAAAAAAGAGTGCATCTGCCGTTTTTACAATCTTGAGTTTGATATTTATCCGCCGGAATAACGATAATGATGTGCAAGGTAGGTTTCTCTTATATATACTAATATTAGAAAGCTGAAGAGCTTGTTTGCTTGAACACGCTAATCTCTGGAACTTCTGGTCCGATTTGAAAAAATCTTTCAGTGTTAGATAGCTCATTTATTAATAATACATAATTCTCACTATTTCAAAAAAGATTTCGTATACTTAGCAAACAATGCTACGATAACTACATAAACTCAATTGAAGATCGGTTAAAACTAGACGTTAAAGTATTCTGGAAATTTATTAAGAGTAAAAAGAAGAAAACTGGTATCCCCTCTACAATGAAGTACAGTTCCTAAAACTTCGAAAACTGCCAACATAGTCCCAATCTATAAAAATTGAACTAAAATGAAGTAACAAATTATCGGCCCATATCCTTATTGTCCACCTTGCCAAAAGTTTTAAAACGAATCATTCATAATAATATTTATCCCAGTCTACATAAAAATATCATTCCAGAACAACACAGTTTTGTTAAAAAAGGTTCACAGTAAGTAACCTCGTCTTATATACTAATTTCCTATTTCAGTGTATTGACAAATGCTCGTAAGTAGATTCAATTTACACAGATTTTTCTAAGGCCTTTGATAAGGTGGACCGCGATTTACTATTAGAAAAACTGGCTTTTAATGGCATTCGGGGAAACTTATTGCGATGGTTCACATCGTACATAAGAAATAGATCACAACGAGCTGCAATCAAGGCTTTTATCTCAGATTTAAATTTAGGAACAATATTTTTTCAGTAACTTTTAAACGCTATTAAAATCATGAATTTATCACAGCTAGATATTTTTTTATATATAATATTGTGCCCGATAATATATTTTATAAATAGAAATAATTAATTTCAAACCATCTTATTTTTTCCATTGTAGATAACATATTTCATTTTATTAACGACGCCATCTTAAATACATGTCTCGATAACATACGCTGCCACAATTATCGCTATCTTTATCGTGCAGGCAGTGCTGCACTAAACTAAAGCTGTAGCTAAGTTATTCTATATACATATTATTTTTATAAAAATAAATCAGTCTGATTTTTTTGACTATTATAGGAGGCACACTTACACTTACAAACGGACAGGTGGGCCACCTGATGTTAAGTGATCACCACCGTCCATAGACACTTGCAACACCAGGGGAGTTGCAAGTGCGTTGCCAGCCTGTGTTGGGAGGGGGGAGAGAAGGGAAGGGGAAAGGGGAAGAGGAGGGGAGGTGGGCTTCCGGCGTTCTCACTGACCGAACGAAACGCAACATTGCAAGCACTGTTACTTCACGTCGGTTTTCTGTGAGAGGGTGGTACTACTGGGGTAAATTTTGTTCCGTTTTTATTTTACTTCTTTTTAGACGCTTGGCTTTTATCTATTCCGTTAATATAAAGCAATTAAATGTTTTATTTTATTTCATAAGAAGCAAACGAACAGGTGGGTTAACTGATGTTAAGTGATCACCACCGTCCATAGACACTTGCAACACCAGAAGAGTCGCAAGTGCTTTGCTACCCCGTGTTTGGAGAAGGGCCAGTGGGGTAGGGGGAGGGGAGGTGGGTTATCCGGCGCTCTAACTGACCGAACGAAACGCAACAATGCCACTGTTACTTCACGTCAGCGAGAGGATGGTATGACCCCGGGCGAGCCAACCCATTCATGCCGAAATCAGTAATAGCTTCAGCGTGGCTCTACCACCACTGATATTTTATGTCTGAAATGTAGAAGTAGATAAAAGTAGAAAGGTGTATTATCTCTCAGTGCTAAAGATTACCTATTATTTTGGCAAATATTTATATTAATCACAACAAATGTAACTAAAATTGGCAACAGCGCAATAATATGACGTGCACCGCTTAAATGGTTTGAAAAAAAGGAATAAAATTTGTAGCAAAAATATTCATTACCTTTAGCTTTACAAAAAAGTTCACTTACAAAAACAAATAGGTAAATAAAAATGGAGATTTCATGGAGATAAAGTTTACTTTGTACGGCATATTAATTGATAAAGTTGGTCAGAAGATAATGCGAAATAAAAACTACAAGTTGATAAAATTATTGCGTTGTCGCTGCCGCTGGTCCTATGAGAATAGTAAGTGGGGTACGATCGTGAGTGGCACAGAAGCTATCCATGGGATACTGGGAAGACGTTATGTGTTTGAGAGGGTCGCTGAACTGTTTGGTTACACAATTTAAAACGGTTGGTGTCGCTGCAGTCGGGTTCTAGCTTTTTAAGATTTTTCGAGTTTGGAAATACAATCGAAACCGGTAGTAACTGATTTTACGCAGACGAAGTCGCGCGGGTTAGCTAGTATTTAAATAAATTATATCTTCCACAGCAAATTAAACATACATGTCTACAATAAACTGCTGAAAAAACTGCCGACAATTTAAAATATGGTTATATATACCATTTCAAGTCATCATTCGATAAGCATAAAATTGCATAGCTGATACATTTTTGTTAGTTTAAACACCTGTAGCTGGATCAATTTGTTGAATATTGAACTTATAACCATCCTCACCTTGCCCAAAAATTAGCGGATACTGTAGCACATCATAACTACGATGTGTTTCAGCAATACGTTGCAATTTATTACTTCAGCGTTGAATAATAATATCACGACAACTGAGTTCGTTATTAACAACCACTACGGCAACTTCGTTTGTTCGAGGTGCATTGAATCTTCGTTCGTGTTAACCGGCTGGTATTTTATCTGCTCGAATGACGATCTTATAATTACCTGCAGCCATTTGGTCTAGAGAAGTCTTAAATACATTAATCAGTTGATTATGATTATGAAGTAGACATTGTAATTTTTTAATAATATCTCGTTGTAGCCCCTGAACATGAGAACTATCTGTTTCAAGTTCTTCATTACCAACAAAATATACTTGGAGAAATTTTGTGAATTTTGCAGAAGTGAGAGTGAGAGATAAATTTGGCCTTGAACTTTGAAAACCGGGCTGAAATTTTCTTTCTAGCATATTAATGAAGCTCCAAATAAAGTCATTTGAAAACAACAGTTGTAGCGACATATATTTTGTAGGAAATGATTGGAATCTGGTGAGTGTCTAGTCATATATGCGAGTAATTATGGTGGTGGTATATCTAATTCTGGTAAACTAACTTTACCACTCGAGCAGCATATACCAGCAGTTTCGCCTTTAAATTTCCATGCATGACAATACTTGCATATCATATTCATTTTTCCGATGACAATATCTGGATGTTCACTATATTGGTTTTTGTAATCATAATGGAAAGCCTTAAGTTCACTTCACGTTGAACAACAGATTGACGATTTCGGATTGATTTTACTCGTGATCGCGTTTCATCATTAGTGTGTGCTCTTTCTTCTTCAGTTTGATTTTCTCTAGATCTTTTCATCCTGTCACGATTATTCGAAAGCCGTTCCTCCCTTTCTTCTTCTGTTTCATTTAGCCGCGCGTCATTCTTTTTTTTTACACCAGTCGACGTTTCGTCAATACCTTTTTACGTTTTGGTATTGAGCATATGTAATTAAATAAAGTTAAACATAAAAATCAGCCTTTCGATTGCAAACACGATGAAACTGACGGAAAATCACTGGATTTCGGTTTATAGACTGTTGAATATTAAAATTTCTAGTACCAGAACACTCTAGAGTATTCAAATAGTTCTATCGTTTTCGCGTCTCGAAATAACTTGAATTTGTATAATAACTGTTCACTAGTGCTTTAGATGATCTTCACTCGACTGAGAACGCAACGAAACAGACGAAAAGTCACTGGATTTCGGTTTATATACCGTCAAATACCGAAATTTCTAGTACCAGAACATTCTAGAGTATTCAAATAGTTCGGACGTTTTCGTTCCTCAAAATTACGTGAATTTGTTTAATTACTCTTCACTCGTACTTTCAATGATTTTCACTGGACTGAGAACACGATAATACTGACGAAAAGTCACGGGATTTTGTTTTATATATCGTCAAATATCGAAATTTCTAGTACCAAAACACTCTAGAATATGCAAATAGTTCGGTCGTTTTCGTTTCTCGAAATTACTTGAAATTATTTAATTACTGTTCACTCGTACTTTGAATGATCTTCAAGTTGCAGGCATTTTGGAAGTTTCTAGATCATTTCAGAAAATTTTACAACTTTTTGGAACTCTTCATATCGATTTAAACAGTTATAGGCTTTTTAAAAATTTCTAAATGATTCCAGAAAACTTTAGAACGTCTTAGATTATTTTGGATAGATTTGAACAGTTACACCCATTTTGGAACTTTCTAGATCATTTCAGAAAATTTTAGAACGTCCTAGAAAATTTAGGATCGATTTTAACAGTTGCAGATCTTATGACTGCACTGTACCTGATGGAAAGTACAGTACATTCTATAAATAACGGCGACTGTCAGTGTTAAATAGCAATGGTAGTCATCGCTATCATGCCGACCTGCAAAAGTGCTTCTTCACGCTTCGTTTGAAGGACCCAATCTTATAAGAGGAAGGAAAGACACTGCCTGGGAGACGATTCCACATCTTCACAGTACGAAAAAAATAACAGCTTTGAACTTCTTCGTTCTTGCCGGGATGGTTGCTACTGTGAAACTGTGGAGATACGTACCCGCCCGTGTAGTGGAAAGGAGAAGATGGAATGAGGTCAAACAGCTCTTCAGGACACTCGCCATGATACAGACGATAAAAGACGCTCAGTGAGGATATGTCTCTTCGCAATTGAAGCGGTTCAAGGTTGTCAAGATTATTTTAAAATGTAACGACTCAAATAATCTTAAACGAACAGTATAACTAGAAATCCATAGAACCTCAACGATCAAAATAATGTAATAAAAACAACCATATCATTATATCGTAGACATTAACTTTTTTGCGAACAGTACAAACTTAAAAAAACGCCTATAATAAATCACGTAGCAATTATTCATCTGAAACGATAACAGGCGCTTAGGGACAAAATAATTAAAATATTTTAATGATTCTTATGTATTGGTAATTCGATATATTAATAAAAACCTGTTAATGATTAAAAACTTATAATCATCATATAATTGTATGCTAATTAAGTCTGTAATTAAATAAACCACAAAAAAATGTGCTGTCAACGAAATCAAAAAGTGTTTTTAACATTAAAAGGAAATATTTATTTATTAAAAAGTATATATCAAACAGTGGATCATTAATTTTACTAATAAAATGCTAAATAAAAAAAAATTAATAGTTTCCACGCGCTCGATATTGTAGTAATGTATAGGCCGCACAAAATCATTTCGGAACTGACCATTTACATTAAAAATATTGAAAAACTAATTATGACATTTGAAAATGGAACTCTTTAGCTTTCAAATGCAAACTGTTCATCTATTTGTCATTTGTTGTTACATTTTGGCGTCATTTTTAATATTAGGTCTTTACGTATGAAATTGCCGTTTTGTATGAAAAATTTTAAACGATTTTTTTTCATGTATTTTTTATTTGTATTAATCGAAGTAATCATCTATGCAATCAATGCATCTTTGCCAACGCAGTGGCAGTTTATTGATGAACTTCTTTAAAGAAATCAGCTGGACGGGAGGCAACAAATTCTTCAAAGGCATTTTGTACTACCTCTTGGATATTGAATTTTTCCCGCCAAGGAGTTTATCCAAATTCCGGTTCAAAAAATCAATTACCGGTCGCCGCTGTCATGCCGGCCTGCGTATGTATCTATTCACGTTGCGCTTGAAGGACCCCATGTCATAGGAAGGAGGAAACACACTAGCCGGGAGATTGTACCACAGCTTCACGGTACGGCAAAGATAAGACGTGAACTTTTTGGTTCGTGCCCAGATAGGATTTACCGTAAAACTGTGGCCCCGAAGACCAGCGCGTGTGGTGCGGTCATGAAAAGGAGGGGAAGGGATCAAATTGAATAACTCTTTAGAACACTCGCCATGATACAGACGGTAGAAAACGCTCAGTGAGGCAATGTGTCTGCGCAACTGAAGCGGCTCTATAAACTCTGTAATGTCTGCATCATTAACAATGCAGACAGCCCGTCTCTGCAACCTGTCCAGGGTATCCAAGAGGTACTTTAAATAAAGTACTTTGAACTCGCATTGGCATTTATAATATTAGGTAGGACTAGTTAGGTTTGATAGCGTAATTATCTTATTAAAAGTCATACAAATTATTATAATCGATTCCTCACATGTTAATGCGAAGTTGTAGCGTTCCGCCCTTTCTTAATTTAATTTCATTACTTGTAAATATTAGCACATAAGACAATATGCAAATAAGATACCCAAAGGACTTGTAACCGGGTGCCTAAATATGTAAAAAAACCAACGCGCTACCCAGACATCTGTCACTAACAGCCGGGACGCTTAGGAACGATATATAAGATATATATATTAGCAATATATAATACAATATATATTAGGAATATTATATTTGTATAACAGTGTGATATAACATGTACCAATAATATTCGCGTAAAGGACAGTCAGCAGAACGCCTTCTGTATTTTATTTCACTCCACACCCGACACACGAACCCTTGAGGCTACAAAACGCCAAAAGTCTATCAAAACCTGTAAAAATGTGCATAAATACAGGAAATATAATGAAATGAAAACCAATAAAATATAATATTTATCTAATCTTTTATTATACAACAGATAAACTTAGATAACCGAAAACCTTATCATTTAATACGTTTAATTTTATTGTTGCACTAGCTGTGTCCGCGACTTCATTCATCATCGTACTCTGTTGTCCATCGTTCCCAAAAGTGCTGTAGAACCTGTTCAAGACTCTAGAACCGATCGAGGCGCTGCAGGTTCGACTCTAAGCAGCTCGCTGATGGTATCACCATCATTGTTCTACCAATTAGAAAGTGTGCAGAGGCTTGGAAATCATTAGGCGAGGAGCTGAGAGTACATATGGGTCGGCTACTCAGGATAGCTTCTATCTGTGCAAATATCGAAGTAACTTCTTCAAATGTGAGGTGAGATTGGCTTAATATTCTATTTAAATGGAACTTTGCTGATTTAACACCGGCCTCAACCAAGCCGTTGAAATGAGGAGCGTAAACGGGAGAGAAATTAAACTGTATGCCCCGACTAGCTGCAAAGTCACAGATAGAGTTACTATTAGTTTGTAATAGCCTACCAATTTTCTTGGAGGCGGCAACAAAATTACGTCCTTTGTCACAATAAATAGTTCTAGGAATTCCTCTGCGTGAAATAAATCTTTTTAGAGTTCGGATAAATGCATTTTTGTCAGTTCACTTACAAGTTCCAGATTTAAACACTTATATCTGAAACAGACGAAAATGCAGAGATAACACTTATTTATTTATCATTGATCAAGACCGGCAAAGTCAATACTCACAGTAAAAAAGGGAAAGTCCGGCTTAACTCGGTCTTTTGGTAGATTTCCATTATGTTAATCATTGTTTTACCGTTAACACAATTCCGAGATATATTTCTTGCGAGCTTGCGGCCCCCTATTGGCCAGTAGCGCTCGAATTGACGCTAATAAGTGCTGTGGTCCCGTGTGAAGGTGCCTTTTGTCATAGAAATAGCCAGATGCATCTAGGCGTCCTCCAACACGTAGTAGGCTAGCGGTATCAAGAAACGGATTTAATGAACGAAGATGAATATCGCTCTTAAGAGATTTATTGGATTTTAAAAGTTTTATTTCCTTAAAAAAACGACTCATGTTGTGCTATTTTGATGAGAGCAATCAGACTTTTATATAATTCAGGCACCTTTAACGTCCCTTTTTACTTAATTTCAGTATTTCTACAGTTATGAACAAATCGAAATATCCAGGCAAACACTCTTTGTAAAGTTGACAATTTAGAATAGTTTTGAAAATTAATCTCAGATTTTTGAGTTTCTTTCACTACAATTAAAGATGATATCACTTTAAGTTCAGGAAGCTCTACTCTTTCGCTGGGCATTATAGGCCAGAAGTTCTGGGATTTTAGAAGAAAGAAGGGGCCGTGCCACCATATGTCGCAATTTGCAACATCTTGAGGGGCTATACCCCTGGACGCAAGATCAGCGGGATTTTTCATATGTTTGTACGAGCCGCCATGATACAGGATCGGTGACTTCACCTATGGCAGCTATCCTATTTGCGACAAAGGTTTTAGTTTTATTAGGAGAATTTATCCAACCGAAAACCACACTCGAATCAGTCCAGTAGAATCTATATTTTATATTTAGCCTTTGAGCTTCAGTGACAGCGGAAGCCAACCGTGCCCCTAAAAGTGCCCCATTATTATTATTATTAAAGTTCAAGACGGGGGATGGTGTACGCCTTAATAGGTGCTACACGTGCCTTAGCGCATAATAAGTTGACGCTCACATTACCCAGTCGATCGCTAGACTTTAGGTAAATGCAACTCATGTAGGCCTGCTGAGAAGCGTCACAAAAACAATACAGCTCGATATCAATCACATTTTTTATGAATACGTGCCTAGAGACTTTCAATGAAGACAATTTATGAAGTTCATGGCTATAATTATCCCATGTTGACTTAATGGAATTGGATACTAGCTCGTCCCAGTCCAGTTTACTGGACCATAATTGTTGTAGTAATATTTTAGGTTTAATAGAGCACAGACACAGAGACAGGACACAGGCACAGAGATAATAAACCAAGAGGATCGAACATTTTAAACGTGGAAGATAAAATTGTACGTTTCGTAACAATACTATCAGTGTTACACTTAATTGAGAAATGAATTTCATCAGTATTAGGAGACCAACCGATGCCTAGTGTATTAGTGGAATTGCTGATAATCAAATTAGATTCCTTAGAATATAATGAACTAGAAGGTAATAGATTAGTGATATTTTAACAGTATTTTCGAAGAGTGAAGCAGCCTTTAGATAGCTCATAAACGGCTGCACGTTGGATATAACGTAACTCTTGTTCTGAGTCTGCACCCGTTAATAAATCATCACAATAAAAATCCTTTGGAATTATAGATGTTATGGCGGGGTCATTAAATTCAGCACCGATTTGCCAGATGCATCAGGTATTTAGAAAATTTGAACTAGCGAAACTATACCTAACAGTACTCAATCTTAGAATACGAAGGGTTTCGTCTTCGCGATCACGCCACAATATATACTGAATATTACGATCAGACTCTCTGACTAGAACTTGTCGATACATTTTTTCTGTGTCTCCAGTTAAAACATAACTATGCTGGCGAAAACGGAGTAATATATCGCGGTATAAGAACTAGGTGAACGTATCTACAAAAAATACAAAAATCGTTTTTATTTTCATAAACCGAATCTGAATGTGGTCCTTTACAAAGTGTCAAAAGGAGGTAACGTTATATTCAATATTTCACGAATTCCAAAAGAACGAAATAGCATTCGCACCACTTTAATAGAGTCAAAAACGTATTAAGACTATCGCTAAATTAGTTTTATTTATCTTACTGCCATTTAGAGTTATGGGAACGTAGTTGCAAATACCATAATTATTTTGACTACAATATTGTTTTTTTTACAATATCCTACGAACCATATGAACGTAAAAGCCTATACGTTATTTTGGGTGTAAACGATTGTGTTTTGACGCTAAGTTTAAAGAGCTAAAGCAACGTTTATTATTTACGTTTTATTGGCACAAACATTCTTATAAAATTAGTAGTTCAATTTAATGAGCAAAACAATGTAATACGATATACGTTATTGTGCCGGTACTATTTTCTTTGATAATTCTTATTGTTCATTGAGTAATATAAACATACGTTAGTATGACTCCTAGAAGTTAATGTAAGGTTTTAAAAAGCACTCTAATTTGAAGTTTGGAGAACAGTGTTTTGTTTTTTACTTCGTAATTATAGTGTCTATGTATAGGTATAGTAATATATAAAATTCAATATAATGAAGAAATCATTCAAAATTGGAAGATTTTAACATCCTTGGAACAAAGGGAGTCTTCGGATCTCAGGATCTCAACAATGAATCTGATTTTCGATCAGGTGAGTTATTTTAAATATATTTTGGTCTTTACTGTTATTAATATTCGTTGAACGTGCTGTCCTAGAGTTCGCTTCCCAAGTAATAATTAATCTACATTTAAAATGACTAATTTTATGAACATTTAAACTTTGAACTCATTAGAATCCATTTTTAAGAGTACCTATCTACAGCTGTGACTTTGTTTACTTTATAGTTTAATCATCCGTGTCCCAAAGACTGCTGCTTGGCGCCTATTAGATCCCAGAACAAGTCAGAGCCAATAGACATATTAATGGGGGATAGTTCGTTGAAGCTGGGGTCGGCTAGTTCAAAGTTACTGACATTTAGGTGACTAGCATTAAACGGAGCTTTCGGTATATTGTCTGTTATTGTTTTTAATACTAGGCTAAATAGTGAAGCTTGAAGTTGAGAGTTATTCGATTGTAGTTTAATAGCACACCGTTCTGGGGTTGCACTTAATTGGTTACTACCTATGGCGATGATACTGACATTTGATGGCTGAGCAGTCAGATTAAGTCTCTGCTTCATACGTTCAGTAATGAAGGAGGATCGACTCCCGCTGTCAAGTAAAGCTCGCACACACATAGTTTCATTAGTACTAGGATTGCGTAGACGTACGTTTACACAATACAATAGATAGAAGAGACTTGATTAGGCAAATGAAGCAAGGTATTGTGTTTCTTCTTGCACATGCGACATGTTCTTGGTAATTTACATTGGACTTTATGACCAGACCTTAAACAATTGTGATATAAGTTGAGTTTGTCAACCGTGGAGTTCCTGTCTTCAGGGTTTTTTACCTTAAATGTAGCGCATTCATAAATGCGATGGTTACCCGCACAAATAACACAACAGAGTTTATAGGACGGGGTCTCTTTGGTTGTCACTAAAAAGGATTTTGAATGTAATTTATTAGACTGGGAATTATAACGAACATATTTGCTTACATTTAGTTTATCATTCTTATTACTCTGTCCCGTTTCTATTACATCTATCTGCACGATTTTACAAAAACGAAAAAAACTCATTTAAAGTAGGTATATCTGAAAGATCATTTTTATGCTCCTCCCATTTGAACATTGTACTATTGTCTAATTTTGACTAGAGAATATGAATAATTAAAGCATCTCATTTATCCGTGGATAATCCTAACGTACTGATTTTTATTTACATGATCAATCGCCTCAAGGATTTATCAATATCTCGACCAGAGTCTATACCAAAAAGAAGATTTTAGATGATTACTAATTAATTGTCTTTTATTATCATAGCGGGTGCAAAGAAGTGACCAAGCCTCATTATAATTTGTAGCGGAGACTTCTAAGTTACTTAATACTCGTGCAGCTTCGCCATCTAAGTAGGAATTTAGATAATGAAATTTATGAATGTTATGTATCTTAGAATTATTGTGAATCAAAGAACAATATGTCTCTTTAAATTCTAGCCATCGAAAGTAGATGCCATCAAATTTGAATATATTTATGGTCGGTAATTTGAAACCTAATCCTTCATATCATTTGTCTGAATGTTGACAGGTGTTAGAGTGTGAACAATTAGTTACATTCAGGTCTTCTTTGGAAGAGGAACTGTGTGACTGAATAAAGTCTTGCGCGATGGAAATGCAGTTATCAAACTCTTGTTCAATTAAATCACGAATATTTAATTCCTGGTCTTGATTAGACTCATTGAGTAACTCTATCTGGCTCTGCAAGCCGTCGAATTCAATAAATAAGGCTTCCATCCTTGATACCTTCTTCGCAAGTCCACTAACATCTACCTCGGAAATATGTTCACTGGACATTAGATTTTGAACTTAGTCACTCGGCCGTTAATCGAGCTACGCTTAACGACAAACTCCTTGAGCTTTACCTTAGACGTCATTGTGATTATCAATAAATAAGAGTTTTTAATTAAAGGTGTAAATTTGGGCGTGATAGCTTGCGATGAAAGCACAAAGAACAAAAGTATATGTAAAAAAAACTAAATGGGTACGTTACGCTCCTCCTTTCATACTCTGGCACGCTGTGGAAGCCGGCATCTAACAGCAGAAGCAGGTGCTGAGGCAAGCAGAAAGCACGCAGATGACAAATACTGCCTGTAGTCGAGCGGGAAACGGCCGATAACAGGATCACACTGGAATTATCGGCAACACGACTAAATATTTGATAATTGTTACCGCTCACCTCCGGTGCCGCTGCATCACATTCAAGAGACGAGACTACAACACGACCGGAACATTGATATTAGCGCCACTATATTATAAATATACATCGACACTAGCGCCACCATATTAGAGAGACACATTAACACTAGCGCCACCATATTAAAGATACATAAATAAGAATTATTAATATTATATAGATTTTAATAGGACTTAAATAAGAATGGATATCATTATATAGAATTGAATCATTAGTTTGATCATTATGAATAATAGTATATTCATTGACTTCATAGTTCGGCCATGAAAGGCTAGATGTCGCTGATCTACATGTCGACACAGATTAGTCAACACATTTGAGATACATAAATAAGGATAATTATATAAAATTGTTCTATAGCTTAAATAACATTAATTTGTTCATACTTTATTATTTATGTGTTAATTTTGCGGAATTATGTATAAATAGTAATCGCTTTGACTTATATAGATGGGCCTTTAAAAGGCAAGATGTCTGTGATATCTAGGCACTTCTTATATAACAAGTATTGTAAGGCGAAGCTCTGGCCAAATAAATAGTGACAATATCTACGGAGTATTTATTGCCATTCCTGACTGCATCGACACTATACGTGATTAGTGTAATATAATATAATTGATAATTAACATGAAAGGAGGGTATTTTTTATACGTGTATTTATTTTCACACAAAATAGATCGTTGTGGTAAATAACACTGTTAATTATTATAGTGACAATGATTACATTATATTGAGAATAATTACATTATATTGAAAAGATAATTTGAAAACTTAACTTCATATACTTCACCACTGAATGCACTCAACAATTTATGTGCTGATAGCCGTTAGGTTATACGATATATTATAGAAGTATAGGATAAGTAGGATATACTGGTAGCTTTGAGAACTGTCACGGTCACCACTTTATGTTCATTACAAACATATTTTATTTAGGTTATGCACTTTTTACAAGATAAATAGACATAATTTGTGCGAGTTTTTTGTTGCGACTTGTATTTGCGTCTGACTACGCTATTGACCTGATAACCTGCTTTACGGCTTTAGTAGTCCGGTGAAGCTGTAAAGACCTTACCAGGTCAATAGCGTAGTCAGTTCGAGAAAAAAAAAATGTTAATGTATCGTTGTGATTTGTTTGCGCCGCTGTCGCCGCTCTCTCCACTAACCACTCGCACCATTAGCTCCGGCTGCATCACACCACTCACAAGGGCAGGGATTGGCCCACACGTACAGCGGGATACTTGAAGCGGCGTAGACACAGGACTAAATGTAACTCGAAAATATGCTTTATGATTATCTTGGTGAGGTTTTATCTTGAACACAGTACTTTAGCAGTGATTCGTGTCCCAACAAACAAACTGACAGACAGACAGACAGACGTTTCTAAAAATGTTTAAAATATATTTTATTACTTATTTCTACACTAACCTACTTACTTAACCTACCTGCAACATTTTTTTTACAAAAATCTAAAAAGTACAGGCATGTTAGTTTTATATTCTTATTATCCGATTGTAGATAGTGTGCAATAAAAACAAATGGTTACCTCCGAGAGATCATAGATATCAAGTCGTGGCTGTCACGCAGTCTTGCGAATCTCTTAACAACCGATTGACCATTAGGTATTCCCACAACGCGACCACCCAAATGAGACTCAATTTGAAGTTTTTTCACCACAGACATGGTGATTATTATGTAATCAGATACAATTGAATTAGAAATAACATAATGTACAAAATTAGTGTCACTGTAAACAAGTAAAATAAATTTTACTATGGTTATGGCCTACTAATATTTTTTACTAATAAAATGATATCAAATTTTCATAATCGTTTTTATAAGCTATTGGTATTAAAATCTAGAGTAATTTTTTTTCAACATTTAATTAGATCAATTTCGAATTCAAAGAGTTGAGTAAAGTAACTAAAAATGCAGTTAAATTTATTTTTGGTGTACTATTCAATCTTGAAAAATCTTCGATTCTGACCTTTTTTAAAAAGGATTAAATTTATACTTGTTCTAAAGGTTTATTCCCATTAATAATCCACGCTGTTCCGCTTTCAGCAATTTTAAACACTTCAGCAGTAGCTTTTCCGACCGTCTCGATGGATTGCCAAGGCACAGTTTTCGTAAACTCATAATAATCCTCATTTTGTTCACCCCAGGCAGGTGGTCTCGTTGCTAAACCTGACTTCGTAAATCCTGGGCAGATCGCAACGATTCGGACACCAGTCTTATTATAATTTTTCTCATGTCCTAAAGTCTTCGTGAACCCCATAACAGCATACTTGGACGCTTTATAATACGCTGCATATGGATCGACCATAAATGCGTACATCGAAGCTATATTAATAACGGTTCCACCGAGACCAGCTTTATCCTTTCTCATATGTTCCCGGAACTTCATTGTCCATTCTATAACAGCTATTGTGTTAACCTCCAATGTTTTTCTCAAGTTATCCTCATTTACAATACCAGCATTGTTAACCAATACATGGACCCTTTTATATTTTTCAAAAATAACTTTAGAAACCGTTTCTAAATCTTCAGTCACATCACATTTGATGAATTCAACTCTACTTTCACCGTATTTAGCTTTAAATGTATTACTAGTTTCAGCACCTTTGACTTGGTTGACATCCAATATGATAACGTTAGCTCCTTGTTGTAAAAATGTCTCTGCTATCGCGAAGCCAATGCCCTCTGCTGCACCTGTTACCGTGACGACTGTATTATTTAAATCTCTCTCCATATCGATTTTTCTATACTGACCGCACTAAAGGTTTAATTTAAAAGCACTAATCGTGTATTGTTCTTTATAGGCTAGCTACGATTAAATGTGCACTAACTGACGTCGATTGTGTCTCTAAATGGAGGGAGAAGAGCGATATATGTCAATAACCATGTATTGATTGATTATTATTATCAATCATTATATACTGATACGCTTTATGGTATGTTTATATACAGAATAATTGTTAATACACATTGTTTTGAAATCTGAGAATGAGTAAGAGATAAAAGTATGTAATTTTTAATTGTCAAATATTAAAAATTGTATACATATACATATAAAGTTTTATATCTTGCTTTATATCAATGCAGGGTAATTTTTATGCAAAAAGGCAGCAACCCGGCGGGAGGCCCACCTGATGGTAAATGGTTACCGTCGACTAACGTAATTGTTGCTTTTCAAATGATCACGGAATTGTATATCGCTAGATATGTTGACGCCAAGGAAACCTATAGTAAATATTTAATTAGAAAAAGAATTACCAACTTATTTTGAAAATAGAAGGGGTCTTTATTAATAACATCTTAGACGATAAAGGTATTACCTTAAGAGTTCTATAATAAAATTTCTTGCGAAAGCAGACAGACAGTCTGTTGATCGAAACAGACCGCCACAACCCTACTCTAGGCAAGACGGTGCTCCCCCCTTCCGCCCCAGAAGACGTGGGATAGCACGAACCCGAGAGCTCAGGGAGGGAATCCCCGCGGCCAAATTTCCTTTCTTGCTTCTCCATATTTTCTTCGGTCTCAAAGGTCTGTGTTCCGGCATGGGTCATCATATTTCCATCATCGGGTATCCATTGGTTCGGAGTATTTGTGTTTACATCGAACGTTCGTACAAATTTGCCACCCCGAGAAAACGTGAGGCAACCTGGGCCCAGAGGACCAGGGAGGGATTCTCCGGTGCCAGAGGCACCGGTACCCTCCTCGTGTAATATGATTTTATTTATACTATTCATGTTTGCTGATATCGCTGTCCAGTAAGAAAGCCAGGGGTGAACAAGACAGGAGGAATCGAAGTCCGTAAAACGAGCCAAAGTCGCGTCAAGTATCAGCCGCCGATCAGAGGGACCGACGTTGCCCGAGGAGAACCACGTGTAGGTTCCTAACATCGCACCCCAACCTCTACTCCCACTTTTTTTTTAACGTGGGGAAATCCCTTATGGATACACCACCCGGGGCAGAGGGTGCGTTATGTCCGATTCGCACGGACTACAACCCCACGGTGTGCCGACAGACCGTTATTGTGGAGGGGGCAAGGGATCGAACAAGCTAATCAACCCTGTAGAGCCGCCCCACGGTCCGGCTGGCGGAAGGTTGCCGCCGGGCTCCTACCTATAGAGGGGCAGACCGGGTACACATCGGCTGTCCCCCCTCGTCCGCCGGACCTGTGCAATGAGGAGATGGGTCCCCCATGACACCATGTTCTTATATATATATATATATATTTCATAGGTAAAGACCTAATATATAGATATAGATTAAAAGTTTAACATACATAATATTAATACGACATATGCGACAATATTTTTATGTTTTTCTTATTTATTTTGATATAAACTTTTCACGAATTTGGCCGCGGTACGTTATCGTTATTAAATTAAAATAAGACAATAGGAATATTTATAATATAGTTTATTTTATTATTTTTATATATCTTAAATAATAAAGCACTAGCAGGCCCGGCAGACGCTGTCCCACAGGGATTATAAATAAATCCGCGACAATCATATACCAAAACGTAGCTCATGAATCACTGTATCCAATGGTGAAAACCGCATGAAAATCCGTTTAGTAATTTTTGAGTTTATCGCGAACAGACAGACAGACGCGGTAGGGGACTTTGTTTTATACTATGATGAAATGATGATATATCTTATATTTGAAATACATTTATTATATTCAATAAACATGACTGCTCTCAACGGATAATGTCTAAAATTATGTTAATTTGTTATTTTTTCAATCGAATGTTTTACAAACAGGTTTTTCTTAAATTTTATTATTATTTTAATTTACATTTGTTCCATAAGTTCGTTCCCACTGATAATCCACGCTGTATCGCTATCGGCCTTTTTAAAAACTTCAGCAGCAGTTCTCCCAACCGCCTCAGTTGACTGCCCATGCATTTTATTTAAAGCCTTTTCAAACTCTTCTATATGTTCATCCCAAGCCAATGGTTTCGATGTTATGCTCGTAAGCCAATAAGCAAGCAGATAGCAAAGACGCGGATACCAGTCTTTTTTTTAATTTTCCTCATGCCGCAAGGACTTCGTGAATCCCATAACTGCGAACTTGAACGCTTTATTTGACGCATTTTGAATGGATCGATTGTGAATCCATAGATCGAAGCTATGTTAATAATAGTACCTCCAAAACCAGCTTTATTCCTTCTCATGTGTTTCAAACTTCATTGTCCATTCTATAACAGCTATAGTGTTAATCTCTAACGTTTGTCTTAAGTTATCCTCATTGACAATACCAGCGTTATTAACAAATAAATGAACCCTTTCATATTTCTCAAATATAAGTTTAGAAATGCTTTCTAAATTTTTAGTCACATCACATTTCATGAATTCCGTGAATGAATTCATGAATGAATTCAGCAACTCTTTCAGCACCTTTAATTTCGTTGACATTTAATATAATAACAATAGATCTTTGTTGTAGAAATGTCTCTGCTATCGCAAAACCGATGCCCTCTGCTCCATACTGATTATTTCTGTACCGACTGGTCTCATTAATGTGAGTAAGTTTAAACGCGTATCGTTTTTATACACTAACATATATTGTTTATATTGTATTGAGGTTAATAAATGCTTGTGGCTGAGTAATAGTGTATATGTGTGCTTTGTTTGTCTTTATAAATATTCTGTAACTATTGGTCAGATTGTGATAATAATTTAGTAGGGTTCTCTAGGGACGCACGTATATATATACACGTTTGCCTAAAACAAAGAAAGAAAGGATTTATGTTGTTACTGAAATTTTTACACTACATTTTGTTATTATTTTGATATATTTCACATATTTCAATTAAATATAATTAGCCCTCGACTGATATTCTAAGAACCACAGTTCAAAATGCCGGATCATGTTTTAAAATTGAATTTTTTTTTAATTTCGCTACATTTAGCAATATCATTTATGTACCCGTGTGCTCGCAATAATACATTTATTTATATGACAATGTAATACATGTTATACTAGCACACATATTATAGGTATATTTATTTCATTTTTATCTGCACTAATATTATAAAAAGGTAATAAATGCCCTGCTTTATCCTCCACCTACACAGGTGAAGTAATATTAGAAGCAATCAAACATATACTATCATATAAATTAGATCAAACTATCATAATGATATTTGATTGAAGAATGCGTTACTTTGTGGAAATCTATCATTATAGTGCATGCTAATTTCAAACATGTGTAATATTTACTATAATATTTATCATATTGACAAACTCACTAAGTTGCTTACAAGCTATTAAGGACAATAGGATTTTTTCTAAAGTAAAGTCCCCAGTTATCATAATTATTAAATTTAATTTGTATCAATGTCATTAGGTAGTCTTGGGATGTTTGGGAGTTTTGGTATGGATACTAGGATATAATGGATCCAGTGTAATGGAACCGTTGATCTTCTTGCTGAAGAGGCTATCCAGACTGGATGGATCCTATGTTCAAGATTTATAATCTCCAGCCAAGACTGATTTGTTTTTAATTTGGATTTCAAACTGGAATGAATCTAAACAAATTAAAGGCAAATCATATGCTTTCATTCGGGATAACATTGCGAGTAAGCCGTGGCTTGTAACTTTCGTTACTGTTGCAAGTTTGCTGCGTCTACTACCTGTAAACTGTGGGTCTATATGTAGAGGTGTGCTCTCCAGTCCATCTTGCAAAGCTCAGAATCAGGGACAAGTCAATATGTGAATGTGGGTTAGATGAAGGCACCCTAGAACACATATTTTTCAATTGCCCCAATTTAGTATCGTATTGTATGATATTTTACCTACGTCCACGTCCGTCTGATTTTAACAAAGGCAAAAAGGTCTGTATTTGCTCCTTTTGCTAATAATTTGGCTAATTTTATATGTTTTAATTAAGTTAAACTTTAACAATACAATAACTAACAGTGTTGTATTTGTCTCTGTTATTTTAATGGCCTAATCTGGAAGAAGTAAATTGTATAATAAAAATTGAATACTACCTATAAAATGACTCTCTCATGACTGACTTGACACTGATAGAATTCATATCTACGAAACTCCAATCATCATCTGCTTCTAACCGTCATCAGTTACAACGACCGTTAAGAGAAACTTAACAGTCTATTTCTCCGCCCTTTCATGTGCACGTAAATAACTGCCATATCCTACCTTCGTGGTAGTACTCATACTTGGGACAAGTCAACACACAGTTATTTTAATTATATTATATAGCTTTAGGTAGCTTGGCTTTTAGTTCATAACGCTTAATAGGCTTCTCATTTCTTCTGTTCCCAAACGTGACAATTTGTTTATGTAAGAGAGTTTTGTACTCATACCGTTTCACAGCTGTTGTTACCCATACAGAAAGATCTATTTTGCAAGCTTCCATGTGTATTTTCAAGACACCTTTATACCGTAGTAGTTGTCAGCCTTGCTTTCGTTTGCCTTCTTCAAAGTATAAGATGCGCTTGACCACGTTCTCGTCTGGTCTCTGAAATATATGACTACACTAACGCAGTTGACTCTGGATTAAATATGCTTCAATGCCACATACATCAGCACGATATAGGATATCAGTATTTCTTACACGAACGTACCAGTATATACGCATGATATTTCTTAGACATTGCATGTGAAAGCGATTAAGCGTGCGCATATTCCTTCTATATAACCACCATGTCTCTGATGAATACAATAGATTTGTTAGAACCATTGCCATATACACAGAGATTTTTGTTGCTAGCTTGAGATTGTGAGAACGAAAAACCTTTAAGTTTGACTTACCAAACATAGATGAAGCTGCAACGATTTTGGCGTTAATGTTGGTGTCAAGATCACAATTATATGTTAAAGCGCTTCCCAGGTACTTAAACATCTTTACTTGTTTTAAAACATTCTGACCTAGACATATTTGTACAGGTACATCTTGCGAGCCCAGAACCATTATTTCAGTCTTGCTTATACTTATCTTGAGTTGGAATTTCTAACATAACTCGTCAAGATTGGACATTAACGGTTGTAAAGAAGCAGGAGATTTCGCTACTATTGTATGAGACTTTAGTGCTTGCTGTAAGTCTATCCAAATTAAAGAGGCCTCTATCAATATGACAAGGCACCCTTATGCTTTCTGAATTCGTTTGTAGCGTATCTTCAACGACATATGCAAAATATAAGGTAAATAATGTCGGCGCAAGAACACATCCCTGTTTGATATCATATGTAACAGTGAAAAAATTCGGTTCTTCACCGTTAACAGTAACACAATATTGCATATTATCATGTAATAAACGAATGAAATATACAAATTTATTTGAGAAACCCAATTTGGATAAAATATTTCGTAGAGCCTCACAGGGAAAACTATCAAAAGCCTTTTCTAAGTCCACAAAGGGCATAAACATTAATATAACATTAGTTAAGTATATTATATAAGCCGGTCCAGAAATTGGCGCCTTGCATAACGCGTGTCACCTGGACTTGAGAAACATCTCGTTGTCAAACAATCGCGTGATAAAGTAGATGCCAATGTTTCGATCTAGGATGCACCCAAGTAGTTTCATATTTAGCTGGTAGGCGAAAAAGTGTATTAGTGATGGTAAAACTAATCTAAGCACACAAACCAAGCAACAGTTGCTCATTGTTGTTCATATTATCAATGCTATGTCTACCCAAGATCATGCTCATTTAGACAAACGCTTGTGAGGCTTTGAGTTAGGTATTCATGGAATCTATTTTTAGTTTATACAAAGTTGAAGAATATACACTGATCACATTAAGATGAGTGTTGTTATTAAGGTGTAAACGTAATGAAATAATACGATCCGAGATGTACGAGTATAGTGGGCACTCCGAAAGTTTATTGGCAATCTTGGTTTTAATTGGGTATCCTCCACCAGAACGTCCAGGCTCCGCAGATGGTGTTTCTTTCTAATAGAATTTATATCCATCTCCATTTTCTATTAGTTCACCCTCGTCGGGCAAATGAGTTTCGCTAAGCACTGCTAGATCCACATTGTATCGTTCGAGCCACAACTGCCGTCTTCCTTTCTGGACAAAGATTGGTGTCGTGATCAAGAAGTGTGTGAACATTTCACACACCAAATATCTTCGTAAATATCCTATATTTATTGTTCCTGTAGCGTAGACCACGATGGATGATGGATGGATATGGATGAGATGCATAGGTAACCGTGGTTATTACCTCCCAAATAGTGGATGGGATAATCATATTTTGAGACACCTTTTCTAGCACCGTCCCTGGCTGACCGAGGGAAGTAGTGTCTTCGACTCTCGGGATGCTGACGACCCCGCGTTGTTATCCCAAATGCAACATAAAAGCGACCATCAATACTCAAGCCATCTGTATGCAGGTTTTGGACAAAGCCCGGTGTGCATCTGACCTCCCTACCTATACCAATTGCCACAGAACTTTAAACTCAGAGTCTAATATTCTAAAGCAGTCTGATTCGCAGGTACACTCTCTCGTCCTAAAATCGCTAAAAGTTTGGATGATGTGTATATCCGACGGTTTCTCAAGTCCTCTACCGTCGTCCTGGGCCACCCACATTGCCTTGCTATCTCGCCGGATCCGCCAATTCCCGTTGCATATCTGCGATGGGTTGCCTTTCTCCACCAAGACAGTCTTTTCATATTAGCGCAGTAGGGTTCCACGATTATATCCCGCCACGAGCTTGGAATGCCTCCTTTTTCCAAGTTTTGCTCTAATCGCCGTGTTTGACAAGCGAATTCGTGATCATAGATTGATTTGACAAATACTCAAAGGATTCTGCTGCTCGTCCTTTGGTTAAAATCTTTTAGTCGCCTTTTGCGACACCCATGGGAAGAGATGGGGTAGTGCTATTCTAAACCGGCACACGCACGGTTAAACTCCAATATAAAAAAGTTGAAATTAAGGTTTTTGAGTTTGGATGTTCGGGATAACCTAGTACCAGACACTACTGACCCAATTTTGAAAATTTTTTCACTGTTAGAAAAGTATATTACATTACATTTTATTTTGGTGAATATATATTTTGATCACAATAAATGTAATTAGATTTACCAAAATTATTATTATATAATAATTATTATTATTAGTAATATAATCCATAGCAAAATGTATTATTGTTACCTTTACAAAAAGTACAAGGCACCATATATTTAAGTTTTTAATATCTCAGTCAAAAAGATTGTTTTTTATGACAAAAAGAAAATAAATGTTACAATTACTAATTACTAAAGTTATTAGATTAGATACAGGTTTCATGTATACTTTACATATCCTTATTCAAACAAATAGCTAAATCGAAATGAAAATGAAATAAAGTTTACTTTTTACAGCATATTAATTGATGGATTTGATTAGAAAATAATGCGAAATAAAAGCTATAAACCGGTAAAATTATTGCGTTGTTGAGAGGACAGTAAATGTGGCGTGGAAGTGAGGGTCAGAGGAGCCACCCAAGGGATATCCTACGATACATCATACACTATTCCTACGGGGACAGACCGGGTACACCCCGGCTGCCCCCCCTCGTCCGCCGGACCCGTGCAATGAAGAGATGGGCCCCCCGGCCCATCCCCTCAGGTCCGGCTACGGCTTTTTACAGCATATTAATTGATGGATTTGATTAGAAAATAATGCGAAATAAAAGCTATAAACCGGTAAAATTATTGCGTTGTTGAGAGGACAGTAAATGTGGCGTGGAAGTGAGGGTCAGAGGAGCCACCCAAGGGATATCCTACGATACATCATACACTATTCCTACGAATATATATTCCTTGTTATAATTTTAATTCCATTCATATTTTATTTTAAAACGATACATAATAAAATTAGAAATTTCTGTTTACAACACCGTGCGTGAGAATTACCGTGAAGCCATAAAGTCCCGTTCGGCTTGCAACTTTCAACTATTGTTTGTGCAATTACCATAAAATAAAATATATGATTTTATTGGGCTCGTTTGGATACCGTAACGTCATAACAAATATTATTCGGCGGACCCTATTCAAGTATATTGCTTGTGCAATTACCATTTAAAAGAAAATATACTATTTTATTCAAAGGCCCCCGTTGTCTGTACAAATTCGTAATTTTAATATTACAAAGGAGAGCCGGTATATGGCTCGAGTCATTGTTCATAAAATTACTAAAAACCCTGAGATCGAAGACGTCCGATGAGGAACCGTTGTAAAATGTTATGTACCTCTATAACCATTACGTTTGTCTATATTAAATTATACAATCTTCCATATTTGCCGTTCTGTATGATCGTATAATTCTTGTTATGTAAAGTATAATTCAATAGTATATAATGTGTAATTCTATCATATTCTCTCTACGAATGTTTCCATGCACACAGGCTATATATTCCATACGGCATAATTTTAATCTCATCTATCATGAAATTCCTTACTTAATGCGAATGTAATCAATAAGTATACTAACACACAATTCTATATAGTCCATAATTTAGTAATTCTATGCATGCATAAGTCACTATTTATCTATTAAAATTCTATCTATTATTCACATATTTTATAAATCAATACATACATCATTCTATAAATCAATACAAACGTCATTCTATATTCAATAATTCTACACATGCTTCTACATACCCATAGTTCAATCCCTATTACTATAAACATCACATCTATAATTCCATGTTCAATAACTCAATACACGCATAACATACCTACAATTCTATATTCAATTTATATCTCTATTCTATTATAGTGAATTATCTAAAAATCTATATTAAATTTCAATAAATCTATATCTATGCTCTCTATAAAATATCACTAAATCTACGTATGAAACTATGTATAAGCTACTCATCGTGTGCGTTGCCAACAATTTGTTTACTAAGAAAGGGAGAAAAAAAGTTTTAAAACAGTTTTAAGTTCAACCTAATTACAACCATGACACACCTAGTAATAAAGTCACAAATGTTCAAAATATTATCTAATACTTATGATAAAACGAGGAAAACAATAAATTACTCCCCTCAAAAATGAAAGATAACATAAACAACATTTAGTGTGAATTCAATCTTAACACACAATGAATAAAGTACTTTTTCCCGTTATTGTGCGTGGTTGGAGAGCCTTGGCCAAACATTTGTATCACAGATTAAAAATCGGTAATTTTGTTCAAAATTTGATATGTTTGTATTCAAAATACGAACCTGCATCTCATAACTCATTTTGTTGTTTCACTCAGCTAAGACGTCTTCGAACGGATATCTCAAAATAAGTCTTCCCTTACTGCGTTAATTTAGCATTTAGGGAAATAGTGTTACGTTTTACAACTAAGTCCCAAAGGATATTACCGATTTGCCGGATTGTGAATTTGAGCTAACTGTCAAGCGGCTTTTGGTGTCAAAAGGTTATTATAGAGTGAATCAATATGTGAACGGTGGTGATGTCTGGAATTGACTCATCTCTGTGCATCTATTAAATGTGTGAGCTCGGTTGGATTACTAAATAAAAGTCAATATTTTATAACGATTAAGAGTTTATATTCTTCTTACACATTCTTTGCATATTACTCGCTAATTAATTAAACATAACACGTATTTATTGTATACACGTGTATGTCTACAACCCGACTGATGTAGAAAATATTATATTGGGACTGGAAAACGATGAGTGGACTTTGGCCCCCTTTTTTTTTTACGTGAATTTTTCAAATCTGACCAGTAGTTCCTGGGATTACCCTCTACAACCTCACAAACTCACAAATTTTACCTCTTTATAATATTATTATAGATACCTTATTTCTTTTTCAAATGTACTATAAATATTGTTATCAAATTAGGCTTTAAATTTAAATAGTCACACGACAAGCATATTCGTAATACCTAGAGATCTAGAATTCATCGCGAGTCGTTGCAATCATATCTCTGATCACGCTACACAATGGATCCGATGTTACAAAATTGTCCTACCCACCACTTTACGGTCCAGCTAAAGTAATTGTTTTGGTAGTAAGAGATGATGCTATGATTCTATGGTTCAAAGATCATTTCAAGTGTCTGTTAGAACAGTAACAAAAGGAGATCAGGTAAAAGAATTATTTACGACACCCAACGTGATAGAAAAACAAGACCGGCTAATGAAAGCTACCAAAAATTCTAATTTTATACGACTAAACGTAACAAAATCATATTAAACCTGTAATGTTCCTCATATAAAAATATAACTTTGTGTAGACATTTTAACGGTATAAAAAATTCATAACTCGCGTGTCTCGTTTATGTTTTGTAGTCCATAATAATATTCGATAATAATTCTCATAGCACGCGATACTATAAATAAGAACTCTACCATACAAATACATTTAACGATACTGAGGGCGATGGTTTAGAATAAATAAATTTGATATAAGATATAACAAAATGTATTTGTTTAAGAAATTATCATTTACCTTAATATAACTTCTAAATATAATTAGAAACAATGACTTATAACACGGACTAGGAACTGAATTCAACTTGTTAGTAGAAGCGTTGTGAAATTTATGCATAATAGAGCATGAAGCTAAAGAGCCCGTTACTGTCAGCTGTCAACAAACGTATGCATTAAAGTCCCCAGTTATCATAACCATTAAATTATATTTGTATCAATGCCACTGTTTAGGAATTCTGGTAGTTCTGGCATGGATACCAGAGCATAGTGGGATCCAAGGTAATGAAGCTGCTGCTCTTCTTCCTAAGGAAGCTGTCCGGACTGGATATTTTGACCACTACAAAACCTATGTTCAGGATTTATGCTCTGTAGTCAAAACTGATCTGTTCGCATCATGGACGTCAAACTGGAATGTATCCAAACAAATTAAAGGCAAATCTTATTCTTCCATTCAAGATAATATCCCGAGTAAGCCATGGTTCTATAAGTATCGTGACTGTTGTAAATTAGCCTCATCTAGTGTCTGTAGACTGAGGATAGGTCACGTGTGGGTCTCCAGTCCATCTTGCAAAGTTCAGAATCAGGGACAACTCAATATGTGAATGTGGGCTAGACGAAGGCACTCTAGAACACATCTTCTTCAATTGTCCTAATCTAGTATATTCCATTATATTTTGCCTGACAGTATACCCCGTCCTTCCGTTTTTAAATCTACTGATTTTAATGTGTTTTCTACGTTTGTCTATACTCTGGCCAATTTAATAACTAGTAACAAAATTAAACTTTAACATTACGAACATTAATTATTACGTAAATTTATATTTATTTATTTAAGCATGATATCTATAGTATTTGTCCTTCGATATATTACACTGGCCTACCTTACCTTACCTTACCTTACCTGTAAGAGTAAAATTATACAAATAATATTTAATACTACCTATAAAGTGACTCTCCCATGATACTTGATACTGGGCAGAATTCGTATCTACGAAACGTAATTATTTAAATGTTGAAGTTAAAGTAGCATAAAAAAATGAAATATGTGATTTTATGATGGATAGTTTAATATTAATTTATGGCAACAAATCACATCGTGGCATCGTTATCCGCATATAAGCAAAATCATTCTTGTTTTCCCATTAAAAAATGGAGCCAACTCTTTATTATTTACATTAACTATTTAAATGACGTAGTAAAAATATATACTGCTTACTTGTTTGTTTAAACTCGCTAATTTCCGGAACTATCAGTTAAATAGGAAAAAATATTTTTATATTTTCTAATCTATTTATTGAGAAAGGTTATACTATTTATTATTTATCATTACTGTACGACTCGCAGGAGTGAATCAATTACGCTCAATGAGAACGAAACAATATGTGGGTGGCTGAGCCGTGAGACACGCCGCGGAGTATATGAAGCCGAAAGAGGGTTGGCGGGTTAACGAGAACCGGTCATTACCGAACTGTGAATGCCTATATTCATTAGGTACTAAGGCCATGCGGCTTAATTATATAATCAGCTCTTAATGCAACAGTTGTGTTTAATACCGATTTTTTAAACTTACCCGTTTTGACCGCTCATCAGAATATTAAAAAACAAACAAGACAGAAATCGTGGGTCTCTACTAGTTTTTAATTATTCCAACGGACGGATAATTACGAACAAAACTAATACTGTGCACGGCCCCTTACTTGGCGTTTATAACAAATATTTATTTAAATCTGAGATTAAAAAGACCCTCGTACTTCAGTATAAGATTCGTTGATAAGAAAGTGGGAGTGAAGTTTACGTTTTAACTCATTGGCTTAAGTTATTACAAGGCGATTTACGTATTATAAAGATTGTGATGCATTATTATTTAAAGATAACGCAAGCTCTTGTTTTGCCGTGAACAATATTGAAGTAAAAGTTAGGTAGTAAAATTGTTATGACTTCTAAAACATAAAACTGAATTTGCGAAACAGATCACAAAATAACATTGTTTTTAATAAGTGCGCCATAAAAAAGCTGATTACAAAATGCAAATTACAAAAGTAGATTGTTTATACGACTCGGGTGAATTATTAGTCACAAATTACATAGGAAATAGATTTTTAGTTTTACTGAAACGATAAAAATTAAAATCGAATTACAAGTTTGAATAGCGTTACTCATTTATTAGCTATGCAAAGTGGTCTCCATAGCGTTAAATTTCATAGTTTTAAATTAAGACGACTTTAACAATTTTGTTATAAAAAACGACCGTTGCGGAGTGCAGGGTTCTGCATATCCTCCTGCGCGCTTTCCTCAGTCGCCGTCCGGGTAGAGCAGCAAGACAGAGCACGGTCGTAAGACCCATCGGCCTCCCCAAGCAGAGAGCGCTTGGAAGAAGCCGAGCGGTTGCATCGCGCTCTCCCTCTACTCGGTCTCGCTGGGCCCACCTTCGGGGCTTCCATGCTGGCCTCCAACTGAGCGAGTCTGTCCTGACTCTGGCGCTTCTTTGCACCGGTCTGGTCTAGACGCTTGCAGTCCGCTGCAGCACACACCATGTCACTTGCTTTTTCAATGTCCTTGATAGTAGCCGTGGTCGTGGGATCGCACATGATTGTGCCCCCCCCCCCAGAGAACGAGGGGCTGCCCGAGCTCGAGAGCTCGGGGAGGGATTCTCCACCCGCAGAGCGGGTGGTACCCTCCTGGGGTAATTCGATTTCAAACTGTGCTTCCATTCTAACTCCCTTCAAACGTCGAGTTTGCGGTACGCCCGCCGAGACCGGTATGGAACACACCAGCCCCGCCGGCCGCTATCCGGAACTGGGCCGTTGGGGCTCAAATTGAGCCCTCATCCGCCCCAGCCCGGTAATAGGTGTGCCGCGCACATACCACACCTATGTCAGGTATCAGCCGCCGACCGAGAAGCGGTTGACGTTGCCCGGGGTACACCACGCGGAGGTTCCTGACATCGCACCCCGGACTTTGGCCCCTGCATATCCACAGCATGCACTCTATAGATATGCAAGTG
This sequence comes from Antheraea pernyi, assembly GCA_015888305.1. NCBI lineage: Eukaryota > Metazoa > Arthropoda > Insecta > Lepidoptera > Saturniidae > Antheraea > Antheraea pernyi. The sequence continues at coordinate 17,987 of MU158831.1, read as the reverse complement.
TGCGTCCCTACAATATGTATAGATTACATTGATAAATAAAGTATCGATTAAAAGATTTAATTCTGCAAATCATGATCGACTTTGGATAAGATGAGCATCCGTGGATTTGAATTGTGTAATAGAGCAAAAGGTTAGTAAAGCTTTGTTATAGTCTTTGGAAAGCAAATCCTGCAAAGATGATTCTTATTCATGATCTCACATATAAATCATTAATTAAATTATCTAGTAGCTTAATTCTTAAGCTCAGATATTTTGCGATTTTTAAGAGTATGATATTAATACTGACTATGTTCCATTTCGATGATTATTTACGAGAATCATTAACGAGAAGAACAATTTAAAGTCAATGTCTAACTTTCAAATAAATTTTAATAAATGCTAGTCGGCTGTAAGTATCTTATATATTAATACGTGAAATCAAAACTTTGTATTCCTATTTAAGCGAAATGCACGAACGCATGAATTTGAAATTCATCATAGTTAAAGTTTATATGGCGAAAAAGTGCAGCAACGCTATTTTATTTATATAAAATGTATTACAAGCATATTAAATTAATTAAAATATACATTACTCACACTAATGCTTGAATTTTACACAACATGTACACACATGTAAATGAAAAAGACGTTTTGACATCCTTTATATTTCTTACGTTCTAATTACCTTTACAATATTTTTACCATAACTGACGTTGCATGCCTTACATGCCTTTTGAAATCAACTAGTCAAATTGTAGTTTAATTTTATAATAATATAATATCTAAATTCATAATATACATTCAACGCGCGACCGATTGCGATCTTTACGCAAACAAGTTAAGGCCCGTATTTCAGAAATCCGCGATGAAAGGTGGAATCGGTTTTTGGAAAAAATCCAGCCGTCCCACCTGGCGTACTGGAAGCTAGTTAGGTCTGTCAAATCAGACGAGATGATCCCTATGCCCGCGCTCGATAGAGGCCCCGGGTTGCCTCCCGCGTTCGATAGTTTAGACAAGGCGGAGTCACTCGCCGCGAGCTTAGAAAAGCAGTGTTCACCGAACACAACCAATACTGACACCGTACATATTGAATCGATCGAGTCATCGGTAGAGCACGCGCTCGCGTCTCCACCGGCGGATACCCTAACCCCCATTACATTCGAGGAAGTTTCGGATGCCATCAAGCGTCTTAAACTTAGGAAGTCCCCAGGTCCCGATGGGATCAGGAACGAGGTTCTCAAGCTCCTTCCTGATCGTATCATAGCTCTATTGGTCTGCATCTTCAATGCGGCCATGTCCCAGGGTCACTTTCCAGCCGTCTGGAAAAAGGCCGTAGTGATAGGAATTCACAAGTCCGGCAAGAAAGCTACGCTTCCCGATAGCTATCGCCCTATCAGTTTGTTAGACACGTTAGGGAAACTGTACGAGCGGCTCCTTCTGAACCGTCTCCAAGCTTCCATATCAGAGTTAGATCTGTTGCCACCTGAGCAGTTCGGATTTCGTGCCGAACACTCCTGCACAAACCAAGTACACCGCCTCACGGAGTACATTTTCTCAAAATTCAATGAGGATCCGGATCCAAATCCGTACCCGATTAAACCTAAACCGAAATGTACAATGGCAGTCTTTTTCGATGTCGCCAAGGCCTTCGATAAGGTCTGGCACTCGGGGCTCATTCATAAGTTAATTCTTTTCCGCGTTTCCGATAGGCTAGTTCACATAATACGCGACTATCTTACCGATAGGTCCTTCCGCTACAGAGTGGAAGGAGAACTGTCCTCGTCCCACCCGATACGCTCAGGTGTGCCCCAAGGGTCCATTTTGGCACCCATGCTCTTCAATCTGTTCGTCAGTGACCTACCTCAACTCCCGGGAGTGGAGGTAGGTTGTTATGCTGACGATACAGTTCTCTACGCTTCCGGATGGTTTCCGACACGAGTTAGGACATGCGTCGAAGAAGCCGTTAGCACACTCGGTGACTGGTTTCTTCGATGGCGTATAGCAGTAAATCCAGATAAAAGCGCCGCGATAATTTTCGACCCAAAATCAGACAAATACATGCGCAAACTCGCGCCTATAAAATTATACGGGTCAGTGATTCCCTGGGCCAACCAGGTTAAATACCTCGGAGTCACGTTGGATAGACGCCTCACGTTTAACCAACATACCAAAAGAGTCAGGAATAGGGCCGCTATGGTCTTGGGTCGGTTACACCCATTAATCGTTTATAAAAATAAGATGTCCTTAAGACACAAGCTGACTCTTTATAAAACTTGTATTCGCCCGATTTTGACATATAGTGCACCCGTTTTCGCACATATGTCTCAAGCTAACTTTCTGTCACTTCAACGTATCCAGAACCGTTTTCTACGTAAAGCCACCGGGGCTCCGCGATACGTCCGGAATAAGGATCTCCACAGGGACTTGGAGATACCTTCTATCTGGGCGTATGTAAAGTCACTCACCGACAGTTATTTTGATAGAGCCGAGAATCACTCTAGCCCGTTAGTGGTATCCGCCGCAAACTACAGAATCGTACCGAACGTATCGCGTCACAAAAGACGTCCGCGCCATATTTTTACCGATCCTCCCGACGATATAACGGCAGCGAACGATCAGTACCAGCCTGTCTCTCAAAACAGAGCGTGTTCACGCCCACGCCCGCGTAACCACAGATCACGCCGCCGTGGTCTGGGGGTAAATTTCGCTCCCGCACACCAGAGTAGGCCCCCCTCGGCAGCGGCTCAAGCCTAGGTTCGTTCCCTCGGTAGGGAGCCCTTGAGTGCGCTGCTCGCGCGATACAGTGACACACCCATACATCACTGCAACAACATTACACACATCACCTCCACACACGTGCACGCTCACACGCTTACACATAAAGTGGATGGGTTTTTCTTTTCTTTCCCGTATCGAACTGTAATAGTTTAGAATCTTTTCCGATACAAAATACACATAGGAGTTGTTGAGATATGTATGCTTGGTACACATATATGTTTCAGCAACTCTTATTGGTATGAATAGTTTAGCTTTAACTTAGGTTAGCTTTGATAGGTCGCGAATTGCATGAACAGGCAACAGCCAAGCCGAGGTGTGCCGTGCACCCTTGAGCTGGTTGCCAAAACAAAAATCGGCTGAGTGCCTTAAGCGCTTGCCTTAGTAGTCCGGTGAAGCTGTTAAGACCTTGCCAGGTCAAAAGCATAGACAGTTCGAGAAAAAAAAAAAAAAAATGTTTACAAACAGTAATATCATAGACTCTGATCGTAACGGTCACCGAGTAGACTCTGATCGATAGGGCTTAATCGGAATATTGACCCGATAGAATCTAATAAGATTATAAGATAGTTTGAGTGGCTGCACTAATATTATAAGAACTTGTGTTAATACAACACATTACACAAATATTACGGATAGCGGTGATTTACGACCACTTCAATATTATATTCGCAATACACACTAATGCTTGAATTTTACACAACTTTGTATTATAGGGAAACGTTTTAATTAAAGAAATATAACAAAAAGCCAACGTGACGCAGTGTTCCCAGGCGGTGAACCTTCCAAGTACTGGCCGCGCCCAATGTTACTTAATTTCGGTGATCGAACGAGAACCGGTGTTTTTAAAACTCTACGTGACACTTTTTACCCCCACCACTTTCCTTACTCAAAAAGTTTGCAGATCAGATTCTCGAAGCCCTCCGTTATGAATTTTCAAATCAAAAAAGGAAGAAATGTCGGTTTACTCATGAAAGTAATCCATGACTTAGAACTCTGCGCTTACAATGATTCAGTTCAATCTGATGTAGTTATATTTAGTACAGTCGATGACGAATTTTGAACAAAAATGAATTTATTTTCAAAAGTTAATGGTAGTATTAAAATCTTTGTTTTGGATTTATCATTTGTTTTTATTGTGTATCCATTGCTTTTCTAAACTATGATACTGGGCATATCACTGTTTCTCATAATATACAGTGTACATTTAATTTAATATCACACAGAAATACCACCGACCCATGGTGTCGTGTAAAATTAGAAAATTCTGTAATGAGTTGCGATAAATTTACTTATTTTCGTAAATTTATGTTTATTTAGAATTTGAGAGCCTTACCACCTTATGTTACCACCTGTTTTTTGTTTCAAACTTATAATTAATTTCAATTTTCATTTAGACATCGATTTTTTTATGTGTATATATAATTTAAAAAAAAGTGGCATATAACTGAGTACTATAACTAACTGAGTATTATATCCTATGACAAAAGAACCCAAATAAAATTCAAACTTTAAAAAATCAATGAACTATGGTCGAATGTCGACCACAAGTATCATTAAATTACGCAGAACTATCAGAACATCGTTTATTACAATTGATAGTGTTATCAACTATAATAGTTCAGGTTCATAATACGTACTTAGAGGAAAGTGACCAAATATGGAATACCATTTTGTTTTTTACGCATAATTTGCACAAATGTTATAAATAAAAATCTTTTTGTAGTAATTATTAACAACCATATATTTGCACTTTATTTGGAACAATTGTTGGTTATATTGATTAGTTATAATTGAGAAAAAAAATTAAAAACTAAATAATGATGACGGTGCCTAAATATAGAATAGGTACCCCAAATATGGAATACTATAGATACTATCGAAAATTAACTATAGTTAATTTTCTATATTATACCAAAGTTTTAAAAGAGTCTCATATAAGTAATATGTTATTATTATAGAAAAGAACACAAATTATTTGCAAAAATCACAAATCCAGGTATCTCTGGCCAAAACAGTGCAATTTTTTTGTGCCCAGGACCTACATGTGAGGAATCTGATTCATGCTTCCATAGAGTATACCACAGAAAATACACTTCTTCTGAGGATCATTCGTCTTTCTGACATAATCGAAACAAAGTAGATCTTGGCACATCAAAGTGTTTTGCAGCTCTTTAACCTTTAATCTATTTTTTCCCTCTTACTAACTAAATAGCTTCCGTCATATTTTATGAATTGCATTCTTTTCGCTTTGTCTTCAAGTTGATGCCCGCCATTCTGATAAAACATGAGGAATGTATAATTAACAAAATCTTTAATTAAGCTGATACATATAAAAACTAATTATGTAATTATGTAACGTTCGTATTTGGATTTTCAAACGACCCCAAACTAACATTCATATTTTTATATTTAAAACAGTAATACAATCAAACACCTCTAAAACCTACAAAAGAAAATCTAAACGATCTTTAGAGGCTAGGAAAAACGATATTATATGCACTTTTTGTACGAAAATATGTATTTTTATATACCTCAGAAAGTTATGCGATAGCCACAAAACAAAACATTTTCACAATGATGAAAGGGCTCACTCGGCTGATTCGCTGCATTTTGTACGCGCAAATGGGGATGGAAAGATTGAGACAATCATTATTTATTGCGTGTGTGATATTCAGTTTTAGAGAAATGCTGGTATTCCATATTAGGGATACTATCCCATATTTGGTCACTTTCCTCTATTGTTTATCTAAATGCTTCGATAAATACCAGTTCTTATTTAGTGTATGTACGAATAATTACGCAAGTAAAAAGACGTGTAATAACTAAGATCGTTCAATGATTTTGTAAATCTACAAGACTAAGTTGTAAAAGTCTCGTTTGACAGGGCATATAACGTTTAAAAGTCTACGAAAGACATTCACAAGAACAAGAACAGATACGCAAGTAGTTACTATGGAGTACGATATTAAAGGCAAAAGAATCGTTGTAACTGGAGGAGCAGGCGGCATTGGATACGCTATAGCAGATACATATTTACAGACAGGTGCAGAGCTTGTTATTTTAATCGACATTAACGAAATAAATGGAGCCAAAGCTTCCAACACATTGAACGAAACATACGGTACTGGTAAAGCGGTTTATATAAAATGTGACGTGACATTTGATTTAAAATGTGTCTTTGAAAGAATAATTAACTTGTATAAAACGATCGATGTATTAGTGAACAGCGTTGGAATATCTGATGAAACTATACCCAGACAAATAATTGATATCAACGCAACTTCTGTAGCTGAATGGTCGTTGCAATTTTATGAACACATGCGAACAGATAAAAACGGTTCAGGGGGTACAATTTTGAATATATCCTCGATTTTTGGTTACAAAATTTTACCAGTGGCTATTATATATCAAATGACTAAATTTGCAGTTCAAGCTCTTACAAGATCCTTAGGGCATGAAGATAACTTAAAAAAAACATCCGTTAGAGTTATAGTATTGTGTCCCGGCCTTACGTATACAAATTTGTCAGCACATTTAAAAAAAGCTATAGATGAGGCTAATGATAAAAGCGAATTAATACCTGAAGATCTAATTTCGTATGTACGGGGGTATCCTTGGCAAAATGTGCAGGCTGTTGGCGAAGCTGCTCTGGAAATTTTTCAAAGAGCTAAAAGTGGTACAGCTTGGTTGATTGAAGGTGGTAAACCGGTAGAAGAAATAATTTATCATGAGTAATTACTTTCAATTTTTGTTTTAAAGATACTTAACTTAGTATAAAATAAAGTCCCCTACCGCGTCTGTCTGTCTGTCTGTTCACGATATACTCAAAAACTACTGAACGGATTTTCATGCGGTTTTCACCAGTGGATAAACTGAGTCGTGAGGAACGTTTTGGTATATAATTTGTCAAGGATTTTTTTTATAATCTGGGAGGGACAATGTGTGCCGTTCCCGCTAGTATCATATAATTAAGCTTTAGTAACAAACTAACTATGCCCGTAGCTTAGATCTTTTGAACTATTATTATGAAGTGTTTTTTTTTCAATAAAGTTTTTTAAACATTACGCGGTTTATTTTATATAAAATTATTTGTTTCTAGAACCTTTAAGTAAATGGTGTTTATTTATTATATAAATCCTGAGACCAATGACGATGATGAGATGATGTATAATCCAGAAGTATTTAATAAAAAACCTCAGAGTGTTAAATATTGTGAAGATAAAAAACGAACATTATGTAGTGGGGAACATGTGTTAGACAGAATAAACCAGAGCGTTATCCAGTATAGTCCTGTGTTTATTGAATTTCCCTGAAAGCCTTTGTCGAATCCTCCTAATAAACTCTGTCTGGATCCACTTTTCCATCCATTTTCTTACCTTCTTTCTCCAAATTTTATACCCCATACATATTATAGCGGCAATGAATATCACCAAAACCACTGTGATGAAGATGTTGTTGGTCAGGATATGGGTTTCAATATTCGAATCTAAAATTCCACCACTATAGCTGCTGGCTACATTTTGCGCAATAATTACTTTTTTTCTTCCATTCTCGAGTACGATTTTCCTATTATTCGATTATCGATTTTTTTTTATAATACAGTCAAGGAATTTGTTTCATTCAGTCACAAGTTATACTGTTCTATAAATTCGCACTAAGGCGCTCAGGAATCCGCTGCGTTGCGAGATTCGCCGTTCACCCAAGGTTGGGTGAAGGTCGCCATGAGGCGTGAGGTGAGGGGAGATTCAATAAACACATGACTGTACTGGATAACGCTCTGCTCTATTCTGTGTAATACATGTTCCCTACTACAATTGAAAATGATATTCCTTGAAAAACTTTTGTCTTCTTTTCGTTTTAAAAAAAGTGATAAAATATAGAACCTAATAGCAGAGGCTTTTGAAACGCATATGATTATAATAGGTCTTTACCTATGAAATTGCCGTTCTGCAGTAATGGCCATTTCAAATCAAAATAATTTTTCTTTGGCTAAGAATTCTAATTTCAAATTAATTTTATTTTAAAAACATGGAATTCTTTTTCCAGAAGTAATCATTTGCTTATTGATTAGTATTACATTTTCATCGCATTTCAATCTTTTTTGTCATCATGGATACGTTAAAAATTCGACTAATTATGGAATATGAGTACCGTCGTGGCAGAAACGCGGCACAAGTGGCACGCAACATCAACGATGTTTGCGGAGCTAATAATACAAACCAACGCACCACCTGTTATTGGTTTGCTCGCTTCCGTTCTGGGAATTTCGACGTGAAAAATGAACCTCGCGGTCGTCCGAAGATTTTGGTCGACAATGACGAATTAAAGGCGATTGTGGAAGCTGATGATACACAATCTACAGCTGAATTAGCAGCAGATTTTGACGTTAGCGTCAAAACAATATTGGTCCATTTGCGTCAAATTGGCAAGGTAAAAAAGCTTGACAAATGGGTGCCACACGAACTCAATGGTCGCCACTACTATCTAATAATCACACCGGCGCTAGACCACCAAACAGTGACCATCACTTTTCTAGCTTGCTGAGCGCTTGCGGATATCAAACAGAATCCATTTTTCATTGCAGGTAATAATGCGGTTCAAAATTCCTTCATTTGTGTGTCTGTTGAGCAGTGCAAAGCAAAAAAAAATTGTTCATTGAATGAGATAGTTTACGCGTTACGTAATGTTAAGGTTACTCACTCCGGATGCACCCTCGCAATTTATCTGTCCTCCATTGAGAGTTTTACTTTTATATCCATACTTTTAAAGGGCTTAACAAATTTTAATGGCGGGTCTTTTTGTTGTTTATTAGTATTTGTTGTTATAATTTATTTTGTATGTTAAATGTGACCATGAAATTTCATGTCTTTGAATGATGCGAGCGACTAATCAATCGCCTGGTATATATTGTGCATTTACTTATCAAAACGGGTTGGTAACTTAGTAGTTCTTAAAATTTCTCAATAACATTTTTATATCGGTAATTCCTGTTCAACAGCTAAGCAAATAATTTAGGACAAAGGCAGACTATTATTTTTTCTAAATGCACTAAAGAACAAGACCTCAACTTTCTAGAACAAATTCACAGGCACAGGCATATTTTGAATACGTCGTTATGAAGAATCTTCATCAGAAACTGAAAATCGTCTTGCTAGTCAAAGGGAATACGCGCCGCAATCGCGTACCAGAGAGTCGAGCTCGAGCGATTAAAGACTTGCGCTCTTATTACAAAAACAAAGATGAACACGAGTTTTCCTAACCAGTGCATAAAATTTATAATCTAGTTGTAATCATGTTTCAAATACTTTATTATTAAAGCGTGTCTAAGCAGTCTCTAACTAAACATTTGATTTAAGTTTTTTATGCAAGCAACTCTGAATAGCATTCGTTCGATTCGATTTCATCATCCAAAAATGTTCCATTATGTACAGATATTTTGGAAACAATTTCAATTTATGAATAATATTTATGATCAGATCTTCATTAAGAAAAATTATTTATGTAACGGTAAATCGGTTATCATTATTGTGGTATTTTAGTTAAAAGAATATTATGTATAAAATAAATAAAATAAGCAATTTATAAGATTACATGAAAGTGCGTAAGGTATAATGGCATATTAAATGCACTATCAGACGTCAATAGTGTCAAATAGTAGTAGTTATGATCTACTTGTGAATTTCTAAAATTGTTTAATTTATTTACTTCTTCTAAATTATTTATACCCACGAAATCCATAGTTTATTATGAAACTTCTTTTGCCGGCACATAGAGATACAGTTAATCACAACAATAGAATAATAACTGTTAACTTAGACAAGTGTTAGAGAATATTTAAATTAAAATAATGTCCATCTGTAAACAAGGGTAAGACACTTTTTGTGATCAAACTTTTTTAAAGTAAGAATTCAATGCGTATTTAACTTTTTTGTAATAACATAGTTGATGTTTGCAATTTTATTTTTATAGTTCTCTCCACGTATAACGTTTTTGTTGCAGTCAAGGTTCTTATTTAAATATTTTACGACTCTTATTAATTTACTACTTTTTGTTTGTTGTTGCACACGACTTGACATAAAAAGTTTTTGACTTCACCACTGAATTTTAGTTTACATATCACTTTAGTAATTACCTATCAGAATAAACAAAGAGGCGAATGACAAAATAAAAATTTAATTTCCAAGTGTTGCGTCTTTGGACGGTGGTGATCACTTAAAATCAGTTGACCCGCCTGTTCGTTTGCCTACTGTAATATAAAAAAATAAATAATATGATGAATACTTTTAAAATATCACTTAAAAGTCTTAAACTGTGTGTAGTTATAAATTAGCCCAATTAGTTGAATATTTCTAGTTTCAGAGGCTAACATGAAAATAGATTTATATGTAAAGAATCGATTTTTGTTTATTTTGTATACAGCGATACTTTTTAAATTTAACAAAAACTATTGTCTTTGTTTTAAATATGAAACGTTATTCCAAATACTTATGAAAGGCATTAATTTGCCTTTAAAATTTAAGTATATCTTATATATGTATACATTTGTAAACACATTGATAAATTGTGTAAAGATGTAGTTTTAATTCATTTATATCAGGGCGTTTCATTTAGGTAATATATAAGGAAAATATACTTTCCTATTAATTATTCTTACATATTACACAAGACGTTTGTCTATCTGCTTGTCGCATATAGAACCACGCAATTAATCGAAATGATTATTTTTATCCTGTCATATGTTTTTCTGAATATGTTTTGCATTAAGTTATTAAAAACTTCTATTTTGTTATATTTCTATTTAAAAAAAACATACTCTATGATCACTGTGATTCTAAAGAGGTTAAGAAAATAAAAGCATATAAATTAGCAAATTTGTTGTTTTTAATTTATAATTTAGTGTCAATGTTCTGATTGATTAACCACAGTACTGGTATAATTTTCGTTGCTATTATTTACCTAAATGGCTAAATACTAATTCAGTAGGAAATTTTATAAAATCCAAATTACTATTTAATATTAAATACAACATGTAATGTAATATTATTACATGTTAAATTCACAGTGATCACTTTTAGAAGACAAAGCAAACTAAATAAGGCACTAGAGACGTTTTAAGTATAACTGATATTAATTCGAAACGCCGTTTAATATTTATTGGTCCCTTTATTATACAACAAAAAAAAATAAAAATAAAAGTAATATAAAAATAATAAACATTAATTACTTAAATATTTTGTTATATATAAAGATAAACATTGTAAAACCCAGTACCTAAAACGATGAAGTTTATACTTGTTCCATAGTTTCATTACCGTTGATCATCCACGCCGTACCGCTATCGGCGTTTTTAAACACATCAACAGCAGCTCTGCCGACCGCTTCAATGGACTGCCAAGGCATAGTTTTCACATACTTCTCAAACTCTTCTTCATGTTCATCCCAGACTAACTTCTTCGATGTCAAGCTCGAATACGTAAATCCCGGACAGATCGCAACGATTCGGACACCAGTCTTATTATAATTTTCCTTATGTCCCAAAGACTTTGAGAATCCCATAACGGCGTACTTGGATGCTTTGTAATACACTAGGTATGGATCGACCATGAATCCGTAGATCGAAGCTATGTTAATAATAGTTCCTCCGATACCGGCTTTATCCTTTCTCATATGTTCCCGGAACTTCATTGTCCATTCTATAACAGCTATAGTGTTAACCTCCAATGTTTTTCTCGCGTCGTCCTCATTTGCAATACCAGCATTATTAACTAACACATCAATCCTTTCATATTTATCAAAAATAAATTTAGAAATAGTTTCTAGATCTTTAGTCACATCACATTTCATGAATACAGCTCTATTTTCACCGTATTTGACTTTGAATGTTTTGACAGTTTCAGTACCTTTAACTTCATTGGCGTCTAATATAATAACATTAGTTCCTTGTTGCAGAAATATATCTGCTATCGCGAAACCGATGCCCTCTGCTCCGCCAGTTACCACCACAACTTTATTGTTTAAATGCCTTTCCATATTGAGATTGCTATGGTAGCACTAAATGTGAGTAAACTTTAACGTTTATTTTCTTTATATACTAACTAGTACACGAGTACTACAATAAATCATACTCCGTCTATGTGTTGGTACGATGTTTATATATTATACAGAATCGACGTCGTCCGCTTCTCGTGACTTAGATACACTAAAAAGGCTCTGTTTGTCAGTTTTTATGATTTGCGAGGTTATTTTTATCGATAATTATCTTAATATATATTGTATATTACATAGCTCAATAAAGTATCGACTACAAAACTTGCAAACTACAAACAACTTTGAGTAAGAAGAGCGTGCATGGATTTTAGTTGTGCAAGAGAGTAAATAATTTATTTATAACGATTTGCCTTAGCCATTAGAAATCAAATCTTGAAAAAGTGAATCTAGTTAGCTCTCACATATAATGCATGAATTACCGTGTAGCTGAATTCTTAATCTCAGTTATATTGCCATTTTTAAGAGTATGATTTTAATTCTGACTATAATCCGCTTCGGTAATTATTTACAACACTCATTAACGTGAACAACAAGTTAAAGTAAATGTTTAACCTTCCAATAAATCGTAATAAACGTTAGACAATTCCATGTGTAAATGTAAGTTAAATCATTAAATTACGTAAAACGACCAGAACATCATTAATTAGAATTGATAGTGATATCAACTAGAATAGTTCAGGGAATAATGTGTACTTATTGTTTATGTTTCTAAATGGTTCGATAAATGTGTGTTATTCTTTAATTTATCTACGAGCAATTATGCACGTAAAAAAGGCACAGTCTTAACCTAGATCATTCATGATTTTGGCACCCCACAAGGCTGAGTTGTAAACACGTGTGCTACGACGTATCTCAAGCCATAATTTGCAAACATCAAGTCAGCTGATTACTACACTATTTGAAGGCAGAAACGCAGTAGTACTTGTTACTATCTACGCTATCGAATCTTGTTCAAATTGTAGACGGTTTTAAAGATGTAGTAATGATAGTTAGCTCATGTAATAAATAAAAAAGTCGTGGCAGTTATAAGGTCTGCCTACAGGCATGAAAACTCAAAACAATGGAAGAACTTAATGTTTCTTTTAGATTTAGAAATCAATTATCGTATTAATTATTCAAAATTCATAATCTGTAAATCTATACATATAATAAAAACGAAGTGTAAAATTAAAAATAAAATATTGTTTGGTAATGAAAGTATATACGCTACCGATAACAAAAATGCATTTTTTTGTATTTTTGTCGGTTTGTCTATCTGTCTGTCTGTTTGTTCCGGGTAATCTCCAGACGGCTGGACTGATTTGGCAGGAATTTCACTGAGAGGTAGTTAAAATTACAGTGGGTTACTTAGGCTACTCTAATTTAGACTAGCTGTTAACCGCGGCTTAGTCTGCAGTTCTATCTTCAAAAGGGTTAAACCGATATCCACGGAACTTTCACTGGTAGATAGCTGACCTTATAAAAAGGAATTTAGGATATTTAATTCATACTAACTGTTAACAATGGTTTCGCCCGCAGTGCTATCTCCAAAAGGGTTGGACTGATCTTCACAAAACTTTCACTGGCAGATAGCTGACCTTATACAAAGTAATTCAAGCAATTTTAGTTTACACTAGCTGTTAACCGTGGCTTTGTTTGCAGTGCTATATATAGCTATATCAACTATATAGCTGACCATATAAGAAGTAATTCAGGTTATTCTATTTTAGATTAGCTATTACCCGCGACTTCGTGCGCATAAAATTTATATTGATTTTTTGGCGGCCATTTTATTTTATTTACCGCGCTTTCGTCTACATATCTCAGTAACCATAGTAACATATAAGAATATTGTATCGAGTCCAATGAGCACTGTTTAAATTGTCAAATATTAAAAACTGCTTAGACACATATAAACTTTTATATCTTGATTCATGTTTATGTAAGATTTCAAGACGTCAGCTCATTCATTGTTTACAATTCAACAGTATAATTATAAATATTAATTTTGAAGATAGAAGGGGTCTTTCTAATATAATATTAGATCATAAACGTATTACTTATTGACAACATGGACATATTATATCATAATCTATCTTTAAATCACTTTTTCATTAGTTCCTTATACAGTGTAAGTCAGCACTGAGGTAATTATATGGAGAGTTCCGATCCAACCACGGAGACGGACGCACGCGCTCGATATTTCTCTGGATATCTTTTTCGAGTTCTGCCACTACGCAAGACCTTCTACTGCAGTCTATGGCCGAATGGTCGATACAGGCTGTCATTGTTGCTGATACGTATGTAGTTCCCCACAGGGATAACTGTATTGTTGCTGAGCCGTATGTAGTTCCCAACAGGGATAACTGGGTAGGGGACTTAACGGGCACATCTGCTGCCATCGTGGTACCTGTTGACAGAACCCCGATTATGACAACCAGGCTAGGGGTGCTGGTTTCGTCGCAGTGGACTGGGGGCGAATTACCCTGATCGCGGTTTATTTCTCCCCGCACAGATTACTAGCACAGTTTGAAGACTTTCTCGAGGAAATGGGCGTCTTCACCGGGCGAATCCGACCTTGCCCCAATCTTATCGCTCGCGACTTTAACGCTAAATCGTCTGCTTGGGGTTCATCTGTAACAGACGCGAAAGATAGACTGCTGCACGAGTGGACAATCTCACTAGGTCTCAACATTGTCAACTGGGGGACGGTGCACACCTGTGTGAGACAGATAGGTGGTTCAATAGTCGAACTGACTTTTGCCACCGCAGAAATTGCGGGGCGAATCCGAGACTGCAGGGTGATCGGTGATGTCGAATCCTTATCCGACCACTGGTACATACGATATACCATTTGCCGCACACTACCAATGCCAGCCTCGAATATAATCGCCTCGCTATCTACGAGATGGACTAGCAAACGTTGACCTACTTACGGAGGCCGCTATACCGCAACCCGAAGGCCCTGTAGATATCGTAGCCGAACTGGACTGGTTTCGCAACACCATGGTACGAATCTGCAACTCCGCCTTGCCGAGGCTTAAGGCCCCTCCGCCTAGACGTGGTGTATATTGGTGGTCGTCCGAAATCGCGGACCTACGGGCCACGTGCATTGTTGAACGACGCCGGTATGAGAGATACCGTAAAAGGCGTCGAGGACGCGACATCATTGAAGCGCAACTGTATGAGACCTACAGTCTTAGAAGGCTGTTCAGTGAATGTCTGTCGTCTGGTTCTTTTAAGGAAGCAGGGATGGCCTATGGAATTGCCATCGGCCTATAGGCCAATCGTGCTTCTCGATGAAGTTGGAAAACTTCTCGAGCGCATTATTGCACGAAGAGTGGTTAACCACCTTACCACAACGGACCTTGGTCTATCCGACCATCGATTTGGATTCCGGGAAGGCTGGTCAACCGTGGACGCAATTCTTCGGATTAAGACCTTGACTGATGAAGCTCTTGCCCGACGCGAAGTGATGCTAGCAGTATCAATTGATATTGCCAATGCTTTTAATAGCATCTCTTGGGCAACGATAAGGAGTATACTCCAGTATCATGATGTGCCTCGGTACTTGTGTAGGATAATTGAATCCTACCTGCAGGACAGGCATATCATTTACAATGGGCAAGATACTGCTACTCATCAGAGAGAGGTGCTGTGCGGAGACCCACGTGGCTCGGTCCTTGAACCACTTTTATGGAACACCGCCTATGACTGGGTGTTGAGGGGTGCCTTACTGCGCGGCTCCACCTTGACGTGTTATGCGGACGTCACGTTTGTAACCGCGCGTTGGAAAACGCTCAAAGAGGCAATCCAGCTGGGCTCTGCGAGTGTGGCACACGTAGTCGCAAGGATAAGGAGGCTGGGACTCCATGTCGCCTTGGAGAAAACAGAAGCCATGTGTTTCTATGGTCCCCGTTCTGTATACCCAGACGATGGAGATAGGAGAGGTCCAAGTCAAGATCGCTTCCAAGATCAAATACCTGGGGCTCACCTTGGACAGCAGGTGGTCCTTTGTTGACCACTTTATAGAACTCGAGCCAAAAGTGATGCGGAATGCTACCGCCCTTTCAGGCTTAATACCCAACCTCGGGGTCGCCGGATCTAAGTGCCGCTCGCTTTACACAGGCATAGTACGGTCGATGGTGCTATACGGGGCTCCTGTATGGAGCTAAGCCTTATCGCCGAAGAACGTCGCCGTGCTAAGGAAAGTGCAACGGATTATAGCTGTAAGAACTATCCGCGGCTATCGGACAGTCTCTCACGATGCTGCATGTCTCCTAGTGAGTTCCTTTCCTTGGCAGTTGGTAACTCTGTCCAACGCCGTCATGTACTCGTGGAAATCTGAGAGGATGACCAGAGGCGTGAGTACTGCTCCCAGAGAAGTCAAGGCTCAGAAGGCATACCTTTAGGACGAGGTTCTACAGAGGTGGGCCGAAGATCTGGAGATACCCAGTGCAGGTTTCACAACCGACGAAGCGATCCGCTTGAGGTTAATGGAATGAGTGACCAGACCACATGGTTCGCTGACATTCCGCTTGACCCAAGTTTTGATAGGTCATAGGTGTTTCGGCGACTACTTATGCCGAATTGCCAGGCGCGAACCGACGACCAGATGTCACCATTGTGACTTATGTGACAGTGATACAGCTATGCACACCCTACAGGAATTTTCTGTTTGGGAAGACCAACGTGTAGAGCTAGTCGCCGTGGTAGGACCAGACTTGTCCCTGCCATCGGTAGTTCGTGCCCTGCTTAAGGACGAAATGCCATGGACGACTATCCTGACGTTTTGTGAAAATGTTCTCCGTCAAAAAGAAGAGGCACAAAGGGGCTAGAGAACGGGAGCCAACAGCCACCGCTATGCGACGTGGTAGAGCGAGACGCAGAGGTAGGAGGGTTGCCTCCACTAAAACCCCATGGTGCACCCACAGCCACCGTAATGAGACGACACAGGTTCGAACTGGCTAGCAACCATGTTGCCCCGGTGGCAGGCCCAGCAGGCCTCCTGCGCTAAAGAGAAACAGTCAGGTACACGTTGACTGTCTCCCAGACGGCCGAACCAGTGCAATGAGGAGAAGGGCCCCCCGACCCCTCTTCCCTTGGTTCGGCTTAAGGACGAACGTAGGAGGCGAACGGATCGCCTCCCCACGTCCACCCAACGTCTACGCACCCCCTTACGGAGGTCTTTGCCTCAGCAGTGTTCTCCCGTTGACGGTAGGAGGTCTGCAACGCACGCCACCCATGTAGTGGTCTGCCGGCTTTCCTGCGTCTGCACAGACGGAGCAGTGCAGCTTGGCCACTGTGCATTCTAGTGCTTTGTGACCAGACTGCCCGCAACGGAAGCAAAGCTTTCCTCTGTCTACTAGCGACGGGCAGAGCGGACGAGCGTGCCTTGTCGTGCAGGAGCAGCGGAGACGAGCGATTGACCAATGCTGGTTGGAGATGTGCCAGCTTCTCCATCATTGTGTTTAGTTCTTCACATTACACATCTACAGTAATGCTCACCCCGTTTGGTAAGAAGCTGTGATGAATCACACCGGCGCTAGACCACCAAACAGTGACCACCACTTTTCTAGGGGTAAATTTTCGTTTAGGGCATTGTTTAGGGCATGGCCGAAACCACGCTCGGCAGCGATAAGTCCGTTCCCACGGCCGCCGCCAGGATGCGGCGCTGCTCCCCCCACGCAGCACACTCAGACAGCGTGTGCTGCGCGGTATCTTCCTCAGCGCCGCACTCGTGGCAGGCGGCCGTCGGCTCCCTGCGTGCGATCCGGTGCAGGTACCACCCGAAACAACCGTGTCCGGTGAGTACCTGCACCAGTCGGAACGTCAGGGAGCCCCACTCCCTGGCAGTCCACTCCCGCAGGACCGGGCGGAAGGCGTCCACTGTAGTCCGCCCGAATCGCTCGTCCGCCAGGTCCTGCTGCCACCTTTCGACGGCGTCCCCCCTGAGACGCCGTCTCTCCGCCTCTACCTCCCTGGGAGCCGGAGGCTCCCCCCTTCGTTTCCTCGCCGCCGTGAACTCGTACACGGCGGCAAGAACTCCTGCCTCCAGCTCCCAGGGCAGGGAGCCGGCGAGCGTGTAGGCCGCCGCCGAGGACACCGTCCGGTACGCCCGGATTGCCCTCAGTGCCACCGTGCGCTGCGCATTGCGGAGCGCACTGTTATCCATGAAATTGGAAATAGATTTTTAAAAAAAC
>MU158830.1:825150-886237 GCA_015888305.1 Antheraea pernyi | reverse complement strand
CTGTCTTCGATAAAATGTGGAAGTAAGACATTCTCAATATCGGTGGTGAAAAAGAAAGAGTTATATGTTGCTTAAATACGGGATTGAAATACGGCGGATTGAAAATAAGCTATCTAGCCAAGTTTTAATAAAGCTCTGTCAAAGGGCTTATGACGTATATACAGCTTTTAAGTTATAATATCATTGATATTAATCCAGTTGGAGTATTAACAATGCTAATGTTAGCATGATTTACAGATGGTACGTAGGTGACTGGTCATCATGCAGCGTGACATGTGGAGGCGGTGTTAGAACCAGACGTGTACTCTGTGCAAGATCGGCTAATGTCACCAAAGCTGATACGTATGAACCTGGTAATTGCCTTATTAATACTTGAGTTGGTATAACGATGTTGGATCATGATTTGCCAATTATTTTATGCTAACAAACTATCAAAGTTTAGACACATCAATTTGCAAATTGCATGGTTTTGCAATTCTTTCTTTTATACAAAAGATTACATCGTTTTATTCTATTTAATTATACAGAGTTTATTAAGGTTAAAACAGACTTGGTCTTAAATCTGTCGCAGTAGTTACAATAAATTTGTGGTCTTCTTATCTGTCTAATCTAGTTGTAACTTGGTGTAATATTTTTAAGTCACCGACATGTCCGTACATTGCTATAGCCCGCCGCCCATTGAAAATTAGTGCTGTAGTAACATTCAATTGTACTGCAGCATACAGCTGAACGGGCGTGTTGATGATGAGCATTTTTAATGGATCTATATGTATAATTTCTTTATTTGTTTTGTAATCGTGATGTGTTCCAACAATAAGTACATTTTATATCTTTTTTTTTATTATAAAATTTCATCTCCACGCGTATTTCTACCATAAAACAGCAGTATTTGCATTGCTATCTCACCTGATTCCCATCTGAAGGGTGTGGTTGATAGCACCCTTCAGTTTACGTGATATTCTAACTCAATTACCAAGGGTAGTAACCTAACCTATAACTTAGTAATCATTTAGTATCAAGTAGATTACAAGCTTATAAAAAAAATCTTGTCCATAATATAAAAAGAACTTAGCTTAATTCTAAAAAACTAGGATCTGGAAATCTGTAGTCTTTGAACCTCTTTCAGACTCCAGACCTTATATTATTTTTCACGTTACATTTATTGATCTATAAAATATATACTTTTTCTTTGTCGTTCATAACAAAACATAACAATACTGTATGGAATTGAAAATGTCAATGCAAGATCAAATAAATCTATTACTGTTCACTAGCTGTGCCCTCGACTTCATCCGCGCGTATCTATAAAAAAG
This sequence comes from Antheraea pernyi, assembly GCA_015888305.1. Lineage (NCBI taxonomy): Eukaryota > Metazoa > Arthropoda > Insecta > Lepidoptera > Saturniidae > Antheraea > Antheraea pernyi. The sequence continues at coordinate 884,924 of MU158830.1, read as the reverse complement.
CAGTGATTAATAAAAACATATGAATCACTATAGCTAATTTTCTCTCGTACTTAAGTCGCGTCGTCTTTAAAATTACAATAACTTTTGATAGAGTGAACCGATTTTAATGAAACCAAGACTAAATGTTACTCGAGGATATGCTTTATGATTTTCTTTGAGGTTTTGTTATGAACGCAATACTTTAGTAGTTATGTGTATACAAACAAACAAACAGACAGACAGACGGACATTCCTAAAAATGATTGAAATGTATTTTATTACCTATTCCCAGACACTTGCAATATTTTTTTTGTTAGGTTTACATTTTGTAGGATACGTTATATTTACATTCTAAGTATAACAGATTTATTTGCTGCCCCTCTCTTTCTCATAGGAATAAGTTCAGAGCCCGGCTGTTTGACGTCGGCTCCAAGATCGACGCAGCCCTGCAATGAACATAATTGCCCCGAATGGGTAGCGGGATCTTGGTCCGGAGTGAGTATACTTGTCATATTTATTAGATTTTTTAATACTATATTGTAAGGCTCAAATCGAATTGATTTGAGTCGTTAGATTACCACTGACTCGTCACTGACCCAATTAAGAGCGATCAAAATCAAAAATACTTCACTTAATTTAGACCGTGAGAAGGCGCTTATGAACGTCAAAGCTACTACCGGCTCGGACAAACAACCAACTCATCGAGAAGAATTGGCAAGAAACTCGATCTGGTTTATTGTTTCATCATACTTATTTCTACATCGATAGTTATATTCGTTTTGGATGCATGATGATTCATTTCCAGACGTCACAGTCGTCCACATATTGATGCACCCTATAAATAGCTTTTAGACATTAAAACTCGCTTGAAATGGTGCCTCAACTCATTTACCGGCAAAGCGGTAATCTTTAGGACTTTGTTATAAAATCTAACACTATTACCTAAAAAACTGTTTTTGGTCTTAGAGAGCCTGAAGCATGGAATATATAATGCAATAAATACTCGTTATAGTATACTAACTATAAATAGTGGAATAATAACTAACTAGTGGGCGCCCAGTGGTCGACATTCGACCATAGTTCATTGATTTTTTAAAGTTAAATGGAGAATGAAAAAGGGTAATTGGAACGTAAGAGTAAAACAATACTTACAGTCGAGCATAGCAACCTCCTTCACAACCTTTTTTGAAGTTCTATATTGACGGATGTCAAAATGTCTTTTTTATTTACATGTGTGTATATGTTATATAAAATTGAAGCAGTAGTGTGAGTAATGCATATTTTAATTAATGTAATGTACTTCTAATGCATTTTATATAAAATAAATAGCTTTCTGCACTTCTCCTCCATATAAACTTTAACTATGCCAAGTTTCACGATCAACCGTTCGCGCATTTCTCTCAAAAAGGGCTACAAAGTTTGGGCTTCACGTATTAATATATAGATATTACTGATGCGCGGAATCAAGTAACAAATACGAATAACAACAATTTATGAGGAAAACGCAATGTCGAACGTCGCGTTGAAAATACATTTGTTATATACTTTGTTACTTAAAGACTTTCTTATCGTTCGAAACTATAGATTGTTTCATTGTTCTATAGAAAGACTTTAAAGTATATAAAATTAAGTTACAACATTTGCAACTAATACAATTGTATGACAGAAAGTACACTAAGGAAAACCGAAGAAATAGTGCTAGGCCAAATGTTGCACCGCAGAGTATCAAATGTCGACGGTTGTCCGCTCAATAATAACGGAATATTACTGACAAAGACCGAAGTGTAAATGCCTATACTAGCTAAATGTCATCCAATGCAATCGCGTGTTATTCTCGATACGAAATTGATTTAAACTTACCTAACAATATTGACATTGATATTGACAATTTAAAATTACAAATAAAAACAAGTGAATCTACGAATCACAGCTAGTATATTACGTATAACATAAATACAGTACTGAACACCCATTATAGTCTTTGTAGAATATATTTAAGTCTATAGTTTTAATGTGGAAGTATATAGAAGGGTATTTTAGGGCCAGTAAAATAGATTTTCTCGTGTAACCATTTTCCCGTGCACACTTGGCCATTCGAGAAATATTGTACTATAAAACTTCAGAAATTCATATAAAACGATTGAAAAGTTTCCAACAATGTCTAGGATAAAATTGTACAATGTAAGTACACTTTATTTTTTACCGCTCCGGTCACAGCAAAGAGACAGGAGCTGCTTCGTTGTTACGATGACTATAAAAATCACATTACATCAGCTACACAGTTGTATTATTTTTAACTGCCTTGCTATCACCAGTTTATATGATTCATGAGATATAAAACGCAAGAAAGCGGTTACAAAGTTCCAATCCAGTGATTGATCCAAACAATCGTTTATTTGATTTACAACGCTGTCGGTGCCGTAATTTTTTTTTACTTACGTTTGGTTTCATAAATGTACAACTCTGTTATAGGTATATGTTGCAATAAACCGTTGGAGTTAAGTTAAGATGGGAAACGAACAGGTGGGTCACCTGATGTTAAGTGATCACCACCGTCCATGGACACTAACAACACCAGAGGAGTTGCAAGTGCGTTTCCACCCTTGGGAGGAAGGTTTAGGGGAGGGAAAGGGAGAGGAGAGAGGAGAGGAGAGGGGAGTTGGGCCTCCGGCGCTCTCACTGACCGAAGGAAACGCAACAATGCAAGCACTGTTACTTCACGTCGGTTTTCTATGAGAGGGTGATACTACCCCGGCCGAGCCGACCCATTCATGCTGAAATTATTAATAGCTACAGCGTGGCTCTACCACCTTACATATATAAATATGTAGTCGCAGACAGCCGCTAGCATGATATGTCAATAACATTTCGACTATTCTGAATGCGATAAAACATTATTGCGAGCATTATTGGTTTCTACTGATTGTAGCAGCTGGTCAAATTTATTTGTGGCGATTCACGGGTCGTTAGAAAGTTTCATTTTAATACTACGATAGAAAATATGTTGACAATGGTGAATGTACGTCGCCGAGACGGGTTTTAAAAAGTTACAAATTTATAACTAATATTATAAACATAGTTGTTTGTTACGATATTTGTGAGGTGTATTTGTGAGGTAGAATTTTCATCTTTTGCATCAAAGGGTATATACAAAGCCGTAGGAATTCTTTTTACGTAGCATAGTTACAGTCTACCTAAAATATAGCGGCTACATAAATAACCATCCAAAGTGGGCAAAATCATAGTTTTTCTACTTCTTGGATATCTATTTCGAAGGATCTCTCTCTCTTCCTGACTATTTGTCCCACATGGTGGTGGGGTCAGCCTTCCGTATTTTACTTCTCCACTTCGCTCTGTCCTTGACATCGTCTTCGGTAACTTTGCACTCGTTCATGTCCTTCAGAACTACACCCTTCCAATTTGTTTTGGGCCTGCCTCTGGGTCTTGGACCAGGAAGGGATAGTTGGAGTGTTAAATTCCCTACGTAGTCTGTTGGCTTTCTTTTCACGTGACCATACCATCGCAGCCTACTTTCCGTAATCTTATCGGCAATGTCGCGCACTCCTAGGCTACCTCGTACGTATTCGTTATTTCGAAGGATCTATTATCTACTAATTTTTGTTATGACTTATGTCAGTAGATGGCGCTGTTATATAATTTTTAGACCTTTGTTTTTTTTTTGCAACCAATCGTCTAGATTATTACTGCCATTGTCGAGTAGGTATTATAATTAATATTACAAGTGTTTTGCGATAATTTCAATATTCTAACAAGAGAGTGGAATCCCTTTGTTAGAACTTTCCATGGAGTTTTTGTGGCATCTCAAAATTCATGCTCCGTAGTATTATTTATTATATTATTTTTATATTAGTAGTCAGTATTATTTACGATCTTCCTCACTTGTGCACAATAACCGAACTATTACGTAAAATGGCACCAATACTACAAAATATACAGTCAAATATATATATATATACTACTAGTCAATGTAGTATTGAATTATATTGTATGTATATGTATATGTATATTGTATTGTATTTGTATTAGAATTGTCAAATATATAGATACTCTGAATAAATTATAAAGCCGCTACATAACAGATTAAGATTTTGGTGACTATGATTCAGAACAGTACTCGAGTATTATGCCATTAAAATAAATATATATTAAATGTTGAATAATTTGTTTGTATTGCTTTTCTACTCGTATTTCTTTGAAGTAAATGTTTATTTATTTCTATAATAAACATGGTACATTTTTTTTTAATGTCAAAAGGCGGCAAACGAACAGTTGGTTCACCTAAGTGATCACCACCGTCCATAGATACTAGCAACACCAGGGGAGTCACAAGTGCGTTGCCAGCCTGTGTATGGGGGAAGGGTAGGGAAAGGAGAAAGGGGAAGGGAAAGGGGAAAAGGAGGTGGGCCTCCGGCGCTCTCACTGACCGAACGAAACGCAACAATGCAAGCACTGTTACTTCACGTCGGTGTTCTGTGAGAGAGTGGTATTACCCCGGACGAGCCGACCCATTCATGCTGAAACTAGTAATAGCTACAGCGTGGCTCTACCACCCTCAAGAGCTACCAGTACCACTTTCAGAACTAGACGAATATAACTCAAGTGAATATATAAATGATTATAAGGTTATATACTACATACGTAGTACCGCTCTATACATAAACATGTGTACATTTAGAGTACCTGGTATTAAATTCCAAACCGTATCGCTAGAGGCGCTGATATAAAAAATATCTATATTGTATAATGTACTGTGTGGATGAAGTATCATTAGTTTCATCTTGTCATCAAGTACAGTGTCTTCAGTTGATGCTGCTACATAAATAGCATGACGTAATAGCTTGCTTTGTAAGGATGATAACCAAATGATAGTTACAGTCCCGATATGTCGCGGACGAATTGTGTAGTCCATAATTTTGGTCCTGATTTGTCGTTCTAGACCAGTTGTTACAGTTTGTATGTATTGAGTATTGCCATTAACAACAATTTGGACGTAGATATCCCTTTTTAATTAATATGGATAATTAAAATAGATAACTTACTTGCGTTACTGAAGGCAATTCCATAGACTAAAATTGGACATATCATCAGATAGTTCGTGTACTTGTTCGCCGTTTTTCGACCTCGAAATGTAAAGAAATGAACCGTTTTCTCCAATATATCATAACGTCGGAGATATTAAAGTAATCGAAAACAGAACATAGAGGTAAAATGGTAATTCGCTTGCCAATTGTCAACTGTTTGTACAAAATTACGTCAAAATTGAAATTCCTAATAATCTTTTGAACAAAAATATAAATTGGAATAACGGCAATAATAAATTAATCAATAACTAATTACGCTTTTCTGTTATTTTACAATAATTATTATAAACTGTTGTCAGTTATTTTGCTATTGGGTAGTTTATATTGTATTGCGCTTTGTAACAACTACATGATAATATATCTCCTTTTTTTTCCTTTACAACGTTTATGCATAATTTCACGATGGTCCGTTAAATAGTTAAAACGTGAAAGCGTTATAAACAATCAAATTGACATTCGCATTTATTATATTAGTAAGGATTGGAAATCTTCATTATCATCCTCATTACCGTAAGCCCGTAAGAGATCCACTGCAGGAACTGCATAATTACCACGCCAGCCCACAACGTATTGGCGATTTCAAACTCTGGGAAATCCACAGTTCTATATTTTTCCCACGTACATTAGTACTACAAGAAAATTTCTCAGGTTCAGGTTTTCTCACAATGTTTTGCTTCACCGTCAGCCGATAGCGTTACCAATTTAAATTAGTAAATACATGCGGATTTCGAAAATTTTCTTTATAGATGCTGAGTTCCGATCCTGCGGAGATCGAATTAACGGTCCACCGAGCTAACCGATTATTATTAAAGAAAACTATCTATCAACTACAACAAAAAAACATTTCTCTAAGTAACTTCTTATTTTACTCATAAAATAATAAAATTAAATAGTTACAATAAATAGATTCCGATGCAAATTTCCAGGATCGTAAAATAAAAATTGTATATGAATGTCTCGACGTAGTTTAATCTCTTCGGTTTGTGTTAAGTTTCAACCTCGCCGCTTCCGAGTTCCACACCCTCTTTTGTCTTCGATGTGATTAATTGTTCTTTGAGACTGCATAATTTAATTTTCAATAAACTTATACGAGAAATCCTACTTATGTGAGTTCTCCTTGCTTGGTTTTAATGGAACGCTCTGCTTTATTATTATCACCACATATTATAAATTAAAGTCCTCTGCCACGTTTGTCTGTCTGTTCGTGACAAACTCAAAAACTACTGAACGGATTTCCATGCGGTTTTCACAATTAGGTAAAGTGATTCTTGAGGAAGGTTTAGTTATATAATCAAGTTTTTTTTGTTATCAGAACTGGGCAACGTCCGCCAGGATCACTAGTTTTTTATATAAATAACAAAACCTGACTAAAAGAACGACAGTGTCTAAGAATTAAAACTACGTGTAACAAGTGTCTTTTATAATACCTATTAAGACAATAAAATAAATATTTAAAAATGTATGTGTGTACTTATGTACGCATGTAAGATGTTATACATGTTTAGCTTAAGATATGATATTAAATGCAATCGAAAAAGTTTTGATTCAAAAAATATATTCTTTAAAAATTTCTAAAATTGATTTTCTATATATCCGTCTACAGAATCAGAAAATAATATAATAATAATAATTTATAAAGTAAACAAATAAAAAGAATACATACCGACAGTTAACCTCAAATATATAAACCGTCCCGAAAAATTTACAATATAAAAAAAATCATACACCACGTATACTCAGAATAAATTATCATTTACCACCATATTTATATATTAATACGTGAAGCGAAAACTCTCTCTCTCTTGGGATCCTATGTTCCCAAACTGTCGGGACAGAGGGCAGACACAATGCTTCTCCATCTCGATCTGTCGATGGCTTGACGCTTCACCTCACTCCAAGCAAGCCCCATTTTCGCACACTCTGCAAGCACAGATCTTCGCCAGGTTTGTCTAGGACGACCACGTTTCCGCCTGCCTTGGGGATTCCAGTCCAATGCCTGATTAGGGATATGGCTGTTGTCCCTTCGCAAAGTGTGGCCGATCCAAGTCCATTTTCGACGTCGCACTTGATATGGTCTATGGGATCTTCATGGCACATTTTCCACAAATCTACATTGCTGATTGTCTCTGGCCAGAAGATTCTCAATATATGAAGCGAAAACTACGTACCCCTTTTTAAGCAAATTGCGCGAACGAATGAACGTGAAATTTGGCATAGTTAAAGTTTATATGGAGTAGAAGTGCACAAAGCTTTTTTATACAAAATGTATTAAGACATTAAATTTATTTAAATATACATTACTCGCACTACTGCTCGAAGGACACACAAAATATACACACATGTTAATGAAAAATACGTTTCGCCATCCTTCATTTTACTCTTACGTTTCATACTACGTTCAATATTTTTAACATGACTTACTTTCCGTAGCATACATGCCCTTTAAAATTATCGGGTCAAATTGTAAGTTAATTTATTAATATAATATATAATATGTAAATTCATAATTTACATTAATAATAAATTGATAAATAATTTATATTTAGTCAATTTATGAAACCGCTGAAATAATTATTTTTCTCTTTGGTCTTATTGAATGTAAAAATTATTAATAGTCGAATTTCGATCACTAGACGATGACTAGTATAATTTAAAATCACACATGAATATATATGTATATATTTATGTATGATTTTCTTAAATCTCTGCTGATACTATACACGTGTTGTAGATTTATATATATTTTAACAACTACCTTGAATACAGGTATAAATGATCACGAAAACTATACAGACAATTACCAAAAAGTGTGTGTGTGCTTATGTACACGCGTTAGAAGTAAAGGCGTAACAAGATAAAATCTTTTCAAATTTTTTATCTTTTGCCTTATTCTACGTTTGTAGAAAAAACGACACTAACAATATAAAAAAGGTATTCAATACATTGAAAGTTTTAATACAAAGAAATACAAAGAAACAAAATGTTGACTATAGCTAACTTCAGGGTGTCGGTTTTTCGTGACGGTGGGCGAAAAATTTACTCTCATCATTTTTCTCTAACGCGCCAAAAGAAGTATAACTTCAAAAAACCTCATGGTGTCGCTTTTAGTTGTCGGTTTGTGCGCGCATCGTAAAAGGTCGCTCTCATATGTTTTTGCAAATGTACCAAAAGAAATATAATTTCAATAAATTCACCTTTTAAGGATTTAAATAGTTTTGCTGTTTTATCTACATTTATTTTAGGTATGACTTTTGTTGTAATTACTATTTAATCTTCTTATAATCATTTAAAGTTACCTTTGTTATAGTCTTTCCATTTCCGTATAGTAACAATGAAAAAGGATGATGATATGTAGTTTTGACAATACTCTAAATAGTCCTTTATCTGCCTGTAAAAGTCCGATCAAAATTGGTTCAGTCGTTTTGGAGGTCGACCCAGACTAATAATAAACACTTCATTGTTATTTATATGTATAGAATAAGTAAACTTAAAGCTCGAGAACTTCCAGCCAAGCCAGCAAGAACCTCATGTCCATGTCATTAAAATCAAAATAAAAAAACTAATTCAATTTAGGCAGTGAGGAGGCGCTTATGAACGTCAAAGCAACCACCAGTTCGGAAAAACAACACATTCATCGAGAAGAATCGGCAAGAAACTCGATCTGGTTTACCTTTTCCTGATACAAATTTCTGACAAACATCTTCATTTACATCTTCAGTATCATCAGTATCTTCATCAGTTACGTCTTCATCATTGTCGTTCATGTAATTTCCAGATAGCTTAAGACTTAAGAGACCAAAGCCAATCTCACCTTCACGTGATGCACCCTGCTGAATAACGAACGAGGCAATGGCGAAAGCGGGGTGGTAGGGTTTTACAGCCTGACTGGGTCGCAACCACCATATATATGGTGAAAAAGCCCGTCATTTTTATTCGCTTCTGCGGGTCGCGTTTCGGGATCAGCCTGTGCATATCCAGCTTTTTGCCGGACGGCATGACAGCGGCGAACGGCCATGGATAGTGTATCACTCGGTAGTCACCATTGTTTTTGGATTGTACTGTGCTTACCATCAGGCATAGTGCAGTCATATTGCCATGCTACAATAAAATTTAAAAAAAAATGTTACCATCGTTCAACGGCCACCAAGATTGCCGCCTACTTTATAATTGTTTTCTTTCAGTGCTCGGTGTCTTGCGGCGAAGGGATGCAAGTACGTGGGGTGGAATGTACGCCCGCGGGGGGTGGATGCGATCCGGGCACGAGGCCTGAGATAACGCGACCTTGCTCCACCGGGATCAACTGTCCAGCTTATAGAGAGACCGATGATCCGGAGGTACATGCACACTACTTAGTAATCATGTAATAGATCTGTTTGGTGGTGTTGTAGGAAACGCGAGAGACGTACGTGCTAGACGATGGGCCCGTATCAATCCTGACGCATATTGTCGTGTCATATAATCTCCAAAATATTGAAGTTTTTAGTGGGACTTTGGAGGGTCATGCAGTGGTTTTTTACCAGACTTCGTAACTATATAATTATAATCATAAATATAGTGGTTCAACAGAATAATCCCGAGGAGGGTTGATGTCAGGCAGGCGGCCGATCGTAAAAAATAAGCCAAATCATATACCACAACATGACAAACATGTTGTACCGACCCTACTTATGTGGGATAAGGGTAAGAAGAAGAAGAAGTAGTGGTTTTTATATTTCATTCATAATCTTGTGTTATTAGGGTCTATATTTTGTAATATTGATGGTGTTTTACGTAATATAGTTCGGTTATTATCTACAAGTGAAATGGATGAGAAATAATACCATAGAGGTTGAATTCTGACTCGCCACAAAACTCCCTGGAAAGTTCTAACAAGACGGCCACCATCTTGTCAATCGATTGAAATGATTGCAAGAAACTTCAAATATCATTACCTACTCGATAATGGCATAAATAATTTAGAAGATTGGGTGCCAAAAGCAAAGCTAAAAGACAACCTCAGAAATGACCACTTCGTGGTACATTTTATGATGGATTAAATTTGACAAGTAATTTGGTTAATCTTCCCATACCAAATTATGTTAAAATGATTGATGTTCAACTTAAGTGTGATACTGTTACTAGTTAAAGGGACTAGTTAAAGTGACATCAAATATCACCGATTTTACTATTCATGAATGGAGAAGAATTAATAATAATTCAAGTATACATCGCAATGTTGCAATTTTTGTCTTATCTTGAATGCTGTCTGGATAAAAAAGTTTACATGTTCTTTTTTGTCTAATGGTGCTTCACAATTATGCAAAGAAAATATAATACAAAATGCCGTATCAAATTAAAGTTATCCAAGTAATCAAAAGATAATATATATAAGAAACTACAGTACGATAGTTGAAGTACGTTTTGAAGTATCTTGAATTACAATTTATTTTGTGAACGTAAAAAGTCCTCCATTTCCGCTTTGACTAGGGTGTTCGGGCATAAATTGGTTGGGGGTAGCCAAAATTATTATTTTTTTGACACATTGTTTGTCAACGGACAATCGGGATGATCGGTCACTTACTCGGTGACTTGCTCGGCGGCACTTGCTCGAAACCCGCGCTTACACTCGGACTAGCTCACCATACAGGCGACACGGCGGCTCGGAATTTATATTTGTGCATTGTGTGTGTACGTATTGGAAATCTGGTGCTCTCACCATCGGCAACGGCGGCGGAGAAGACATTATATCAAGTAAGTGAGCGTTTTATCCCGGTTATAAAGAAAATCCTTTCGGCATATATTTTTCCAGGGGTATCTACCTCCAGCCAATTTTAAATATACAGTCCACTGCCTAGGCTAGGTACCCCGATCAGTGTGGGTGTGGTGGTTGGCACCCCATAGGGAAATAACCAATTCTGACAATAATACGATATCTGTCTTAATTCTCAAAATAAATCAAACAGGACGAAATCGAGGACCTGTTACCAGGAGTGGTATACCACACGCAACCTCTCATCCAACCATATCCGCTGCCACAGGTCAAAGCTGAAAGACTTATAGGTGAACCTGATGTACCAGTGGAAGCCACGTAAGTTTTAAAAAGAATACATTTATTTTCCTTTTTTCCAATTGAAATAGTTTTCCGTGTGTTCCATAGTTTTTGTGTCTTGTCTGAGATATATTTTATTAAGGCATTATCTAACTCTAGCCAAGGTAGCTACCACCCTCAGGAGTAAAGTTAAGCTTAACAGCTGTTGAATTTTAAAATAGATCCCTTTTGTTGTTTTTGATAAACGTGTCATAACTTCAGTGTAATTAATAAAGAAGATCATCGTAAAGTACTTTTGCTCTTTCAATGGTATAATTATATGTCAATCATTTATTCAATTTAATCTTCCATTGTTAAAGAGTGATAAATCTTATTTTTTATTAGTTTCTAGTAAAATTGTGCATATCTTTGAAATAGTCGCAATGATAATGCTTTATTTGTTATCAATAAGCTACATTTTAATATCATATTATAGTTCAACTATTTCCCTTAATGTAATAAGGCCTACGTGATTAATAAAATTTTAATAAAGATTATCAGTAAAGGAATTGTTTGCATCTTTCTTTAAATACTCTACAATATTGTTTTAGTTTATTTAATGGATGTGATGTGCTAAAATATTATGTGTTAAGTGTAAAATAATGCATGATACTGTTTAATACAAATTTTGGAATATTATGTCTGTGATGTGAAATCTATTTTGACATTTTAAGAGAAGAGTTACTAAAATAAGATTATGTCAATAATTTTGTTTTAAAATATCTAGTATTTACTTCTTAATACCAAATATTATTTACTATTATTATGAGTATTACACAATAATATACTTTTGTATGAATATTTCACTTTTTAAAACATTTGTAACTAACCTGAATACCTTCCGAATATATTTCCGAAATTGTTATTGCTTTATTGTCTTACAGTAAAATTACAACAACACAATTTTCCAAATAAGTCCTATAGATTATCTGTCAATTAATATGCATATAACCTAGCAACACATTCAAAGCCCTACAGTTTTATACTTAGAAAGACCAAGATCAATTTTAGTAATTCATCTCTCATATAAAATGTATCCCATATTACACATTGTCAATGCTTTAAGAGTATTTTGTTGTCGTCTCTTTCAGCAATTACAAAATATTCTTTGCGTGTGGCTGGTTTTATGTAAGGTATTGTACTTAAAGGGTCTGATTTTAAACGTTTCATATTCGAGTATTCGAAATAACATCACACATGGACGAATGATTCTACCCTTTTCATCTGACACGATTTTCAATGGCTGTTAGTTATTTTGTTATATCATTTAGCTTATGTTTGGATGTTGCTCATTGATTTTACCGTCTATATTTGAGAATTTCTTTATTGATTTTAATTTAAGCTGTAAACGCTGGGATTATTTACATGCTCTATCTATGACAGTACAAGTAGGATATTGTAAGCGTGCAGAGGCAGAGGCCTATACTGCCAAAAATATAGTGTGATGATAGAGTTATATCAATGATATTTATATGGCTAGTTGAATAGAATTGAAAATCCCTGGACATATTTCTAAAGATTTGAAAATTATCGAAGACGTTAGAAAAGGTTAGGAAATAATTTAATAACTCTAGTTTGTTTTGTACCCAATCATTGTGTATCACCAATAGCTAGATGTAAAATTTTTGAGCAACTCCGTTTTGGTTGATAGTGTAACTACTTTAGCTCCTCAAAAGAATGTCACTTCCCTAATTGTCTAGAATGTTTAGTTCTATGTTATATATACATAAAATATAAATATTTTGTCCTTGTACATACAATTAGATCAAGTTTATAATACCTGATGATTTTTTAACACCTGAACTCCCAAGTCACATTTGGACATTGATTTTACAAAGAAAAATGGTAAACGAACCCTGTCTCAGGTCCGTGACCGACTGGATGCCCTATTATCTTAACTGCTTGTATCACCCATTACTTATCTAGTATGATTGTATCTTTAGATCCTTATTATATCAGCACTGTTGAGGAATTATCTTTAAAAATAGGTTCTTAAATACCGACCGAAAATGAAGTCAGGACCTTCTCAAATATAATCAGTCCGCCAGGTTAAGTGTTAAGGACAACGTATAACGGGTCAGGGAAATCAATTAACACTCTGTACGCACTGTAACTATCTATCGGGATAGAGCTTAACCTTGCAATACTTTTGACATAGAAGTGTTCCTGATCTGCAACACCATACCTTTTATAAGCCGAACTCTGTCACAGAGTGTGTGTTAATGTGGTGTTAATTTTCCGGTTGGGTTTCGAATGTGTTGTAGTGGTACAGGATGTAGATGATAATTCTGTTTAAATCATTTCAATAATATTTTAGTTAGTAAAAATATTATAAAGGCCCATATTAAATCATAGAAATTAATTACAAAAATAGAACTATTGACACAAGGGACAATAATAAAGGGCATAGAAGAAATTTGTTCAACCTTTCCTAACTATTGTTAAACGAATTTCTGTGCACAATGCCCTTCAGATACTTCATACTCTACCCCCAGCATATTAACTTCACATACCATTTCCTCATTCGAGTACATACCATTCCATTTTCTACTCTATGCACTGCACAATAAATTTTGTATCTCCTCGCACTTTACAACACATGATTATTTTTCCTCTTTGCTATTCTATAAAACACTCCTTTGTACTAGCACTCAAACACGAAGAGGGGAATTTTTCATTGATTCTATTTTCTTTTCAAAATTTACACACGTCTATTGACATTACACTTTGAACTTTACTGATATAAAAATAAAGTCTACATGAGTATTTACAGTTCACAGGTTAATTGGCGAATAGTTTACACCGGTGCAAATACTTCTACATATACCAGCCAGATTTGATTGCTAGGTGTCTTAGTTGTACCCTGTGCACTTCGCATGTCTTGTCGATTTTGCGTGACTATAGATTCTTCAGTAGGTTTAGGTCGCGTTCACACGACAATTATTTAGTTTTCCGTTGTATTTGCCCTAATATTGCCAAATTTATCAGAAATTCTGGGATTTCCTTGAAATATATTATCGAAATTTAAAAGACCTGTAGTTATTTTCCCTCAAACTTTTAGACAAGAAGTTATTTCTGAATCGGTGGCGGTTTTTGACAATAAAGCCTTTCGGAAATTGCAAACCGCCCCGAATCACATATAAGCTATGATCAAAGAGAAGTCTTTCTCACGGTGAAACAGATTTCGATTGATAAACGGCGTGTAGCCACCAATTTCACAATATTTACCACTTTCTTATATTATTAGAAGTATAATTTAAAAAAATATATTCTTTACTTTCTTTATTAACAGATTTCAAAAAGATGGAAAAGTAAACATTTCTGATATTTATGTGCATTTTTTTAGTTAAATAATCGATTTTTATAAGATCTTCTATAAGAAATTTTTACAATATAAATTCTTACATGTAACAATTGTATTTATTATTAATCTACATTTAAGTCAGTTTATTTGTAAATATATATTTTTTAATTAATAATTATAAACTAAATGCTTACATTGGAAATTTCCATTCGTGGTACTGACAAACCTATGTGTGGCCGATTTTTTGGTTAATTAATTGTATTATACAGCTTATGTTCAGATTCATACAAGACATAGGTTCAAACGTTTAAGCTGTAACAGAGGTATTGTTATATAATACACAAATTTCTTTCGCTAAAGCCTAATCAATTTGTCTTGGTTTTATTACCATGTCTATTCCTTCAATGTTAGGACTATCAGGATATAAGTCGAGTTGCCAAAACATGCAGTATTGAAAGTATTGTTATATGTCTCAAGATGTCTAAGATAAAATTAAAAAGGAACTTCTGGGCAATAAATTAATAACAAAATTCTCGACCTCAACAATTTACTTGAATTATTCCTTGTCGACATTTTCTCTGTTAGCGTTTGTTTTACCTCTTATAGCATTTATTATAACTGTCATATATTCAGAAAATTATTGTATGTGAAGTGGTCGATTTAAATTTTCAAATAAGTACTATATGATCAAAACATAAAATTACCTACACCGTGTTATTTTTATATACACCAGAATTAGTTTTGCGGTATCAGGAATGTCGTGTGAACGTTTTATGTTAGTTAAAATTTAATTTTAAACCTAATTTTTACCATAATTCAATTGTCTTGTATACGAGATTTTGCGTTACTATTTAGAAAATCTTGTATTACAGAGCGTTATTCTTTAGGATATGTATTGTTTCACAGCTATATCAAAGACGACGAATGGGGTCCGTGTAGCGTCACCTGCGGCGAAGGATGGAGGAAAAGGGAAGTTCACTGCAAAATCTTTTTGGAGTTCAGCAGCACTTTTTTCAGCAGGACGATAGCAAAACTACCGGACAGCAAATGTATGGGACCTAAACCGACGGAAGAAACCGAGAGATGTGTTATGGAACCATGCTCGATGGCTTACGGGACTTCTTTTGGCGACTCCAGTGCTCCATCGTACAGTAATGGAGATAGGTATGTAATAACCATTTTATATTTATATACAGGCATTTTTGCTACATCTTTTGTGGGGCACGCCATTTTTCGAAAGTCGTAAATCCATAACTTTTGTATCTCAAGAAGTGAAAAAATGTACATCTTGGTATTTTGAGTACGTACGTCGTGTACTACAGAGACGAACCACTGTGCAACGCGGTATCTGTTCAGGAAAGATAAATTGCATGTTGTATTTAGATTACTTTGACCGATTAAACCCAATAAATTTTGTAAAGGTCGCCATGATTTTTTTTTTTCATTTTTATTCAAACTCTTTCATTCTTTTTAGTTTTTATGGCGATTTTTCGATAATTTCGAAGTTCCTTTTGAGAAAACTGCGTGCGCACACCCAAAAAACCCTGCTTTTATACATGAAAAATATTCTAATGGTGTTGCGACCAAATTACAGTAAGAGTCACAATTTCATTAGTAATAAATTCTCTACAATTGTTTAATCCTCAGTTACAAGTGAGAGTCGTTATCTTGAATGTTAAGTCCTCGGTAAAGAAAATACAAATTAATTTAATCTCATCTAAGCCACGGTCATCATCATCAGCCTGTAAGAGATCCACTGCAGGGCCATAAGCCTCTTCCGGAGGGAAGGTATGGGCGTAATCACCACGACAGCCCGCGACGTATTAGCGGGGTTTGACTCCGAAAAATTCACAATTCCCTATTTTTCCATTTTTTTTTTCAATTTCAATGGAGGCAAACGAACAGGCGGATCACATGATGTTAAGTCATCACTGCCATCCATAGACACTACAACACCAAGGAGTAAGGAAGGGAGGCGGAAAAGGGGAGGTGGGCCTCCGGCGCTCTCACTGACCAAATGAAACGCTATAATGCCAGCACTGTTACTTCACGTCGGTTTCCTGTGAGAGGATGGTAGTACCTCGGACGAGCCAATCCATTCATGCTGAAACCAGTAATAGCCTCAGCGTGGCTCTACCACCAGTGAAGAAAATTTCTCAGGTTCAAGTTTTCTCACGGTGTTTTCCTTCATCGTCAGCCGATAATGTTACCCATTTTTACTAGTAAATGTACGAGAATTCCGAAAAATTCTTTGGTATATGCCGGGGCTCTAAACTGTGGATCATCGGATTGATAATCAACCGGACAAACCACTAAAACATCACGACTGCTAGTCGTACTAGCTATGACCATCGATGTAAATAAAATTTGCCTTTATCTAAATAATGAATTCATTTATTTCATATTTTCTTACACAATAAAATTATTTTATTTTGAGCAACATACATAGACATCTTAATATACATATCTCACTTAATTATTATCGAAATCATCTGAGTAATGTAATATTATAAGGAATTTTTTATTTGGATTTACTTACATAATATCATCTAGTCTTGGATCGGACACGTAGGTAATTCTATATGCCTACGCCATACCAAAGCTCATAATCACTAGATATTATAAAATAAAGTTGTCTGCAATGTATACCTGTCTGTTCGCGATAAGCTCAAGAACTACTCAATTGATGGTGGTAGAGCCACATTGAAGCTATTACTGGTTTCAGCATGAATGGGTCGGCTCGCCCTTGGTACTACCACCCGACTCACAGAAAACTGACGTGAAGTAACAGCGCTTGCATCCCCCCAAACACAGGCTGGCAACGCACTTGCGACTCCCCTGGTGTAGCTAGTGTCTATGGACGGTGGTGATCACTTAACATCAGGTGACCCGCCTGTTCGTTTGCCTCCTATGATATAAAAAATATCATACGACTTTCACCAGTAGGTAAAGTAATTCATGAGGAATGTTTAGGTATACAATCTTTGAAGGTTATTTTTTTATTATCAGATCGGGACAGCGTCCGTCGGTCCCGATAGTTGTTAATAATATTATCTTCTTTACCCAGTTGAGCACGTCAATAAAACTTTTCTGTTCTAATCAAAATAACCTTATACAAGTAGATTTTAAGTCAACAAATCACAGATTTATTTTAACGCCCCTTTTCTACATTTATTATTCGTGTCCATAGCTTATGTAAGAATATAACTTTTATCTTTTTATCAAACTAAAGAATTGATCTAAAACACCATTTTCAATAGATTCATTGATCAAATCGTTGATTCTAAATTTCATAAAATCTGATTCACCTGGAACTACAGACTGATCTGAATCCGATACAATATTAGATCCTTTCAAAATAGCTTCATTTTCTGGAGTGACTGATATTATTCTTAACTCTATCAACGCTATTAACATACCAAATGGTTGATATTCCTTTAAATCCGCTTCGAAGTCTTCTTTACCGTATACATAATTAACATCTATATCGTAGTAACTTAGAAATGATTTTAAACTATCGTAGTAAATATTTTGTAGGTCGTGAAAATGTTCAGATCTAAATTTTGAATTGGTACATAGATAAAGAAAGTAAACGATGTCCGTAACTGGGTTCGCGTATCGCATTGCTTGAAAATCGATGAAACAGACCTTCGTTGGCTTGTTTTCCTGAAAGAAGAAGTCTTAATTTAGGTTAAGTATGCTGCTTTACGAATTTTACTAATTTCTTAAGGGATTTTAATAACATTTTGTACACGGGACGTAAATATCATGCTAATTTTAACCTAATATTATAAATACGAATGTGAGTCTGTCTGTTACTACTTCAACCGATTGTTATTAAATTTTACATAAACCTTGTCAGAGAAACAGAAAAAGATGTAGGGAACCTTTAATCTGGAGAAGTGCTATTCCTGTGCGATAAGCTTAAATCTAATTTAACGGGAACGAAACCGCGAGCAAAAAGTAACATGCTATAAATAAATTTATTGAAAGAAACTAATCACTACGTAATAAATGCATACAAAGTCACAGGCACACCTATTTGATTATATATGAGTAATCGTATCGATGAATTATTATCTAATTTACCTTCAACTTCTATATATTAAGTCGTTACCTGATATCGTTTAATATATAATTTACTATTAATTGCTCATAGCGTGACCAAAACATTTACATATTTGATCCATGATAGGGCTTATTATATTTATAGTGTACTTGATCATCTAGTTTGATTCGTGCTTGGCATCCTATTGTTCCTCTGTATGAGCGGTTAAAAGGAAACTGTCCAATAAGACAAGGTACCCGCATAAATGGTTACAATTCCAACTGTCCTCACTATAAAATAAACGTGCTGAGAAATAGATGTACCTTTAGCAATATTGTTAAGACATTATACTTTCTGTTAGTTACGTAATCATTGTAATTTTTCCAATTGTCATAATTATTACCAATATGTTTAATATTTCCATTTGTAAAAGTAGCTCCACTATCTAAATCATAAAATACTATTGTAACATACATAATTTCCGCATTGCCCTTACAGGCATGTTATTTTGAGGGAGCGTTAAATATGAGTAACGCTAATAAATATAAATCATTTGCCGTATGTGAAAAAGTGAAGCAAATGGGTTAAAAAATCTCCATATAAAAAGTGAGCGTGAGCGAGTGAGTGACGTTCAGTTGCCGTTCCGATTTATTGTATGATTATACTATAAAGCCAAGACTTGGTCCCATTTTTTTCATTAATAAACGCATCCGAAGTCGGGTCTGGTAACTACTTAAGTAAAAATACAACCTACACCAAACAATAGATCACCATTTCAGCCGCATTTACTTTTCCAAGCAAACAGTCCCAATAACCTAATACAGTTTGTATTGTAATTGTTTCACTCAAATAGTCTATAACCTACCTTAATCATCTATATCCACTCCATACATATAATAAGAAAATAATTTTATCATGTCTGTACTTTTGAGATTTTTGTAAAAAAAAAAGTTGCAGGTGTCTAGGAATAAATAATAAACGCCATTTCAATCAATTTTAAAAATGTCTATTTGTCTATCTGTCTATTTGTATGAATACGCATCACTGCTAAAATGTTTACGGTAGACCCTCTCCAAGAAAATCGTAAAGCTATTAAAGAAGATATTCGAGTAACATTTAGTTTTTGATTCATTAAAATCTGTTCATTCTATCAGAAGCTATTGTACTTGTAATGACGACGTGACTTAAGTACGAGAGAAAAGTAAACGAGTAATAGTAAGTTTAATACATTCAGATGACTTTGTTAATCGCTGTTTTTTCATATAAAGTTTCTAGCGGACAACGTTGCAGCTCGTAATTAATAATTCTTGTATAATCAAACATAATCTCTGGCTTTGTAATATTAATAAAGATAAAAAATATAACACTTACTACATATTTAAATAGTATGTTATTAATCCAACAATCTCCATGACAGATCACATTCCTTTTTCCACTTCTACTGTACATTTGCAGAATCTCCAAAACATTATCCTTCATTCCTTCTAATCTCCTTCTGACCTCAACATCTGCTATCAGATTCACTGACATCTCGTATGACTCGTAAAAATAATTCCTAAGTTTGCTTTTGTTCAAGAATTTGTTTTGAAATAAAACATCTTCTAATTCAAGCTTTGTTTGATTAAACAAATCGGGATCTCTCTTCTCAAATATAAAAGATAAAGCATGAAACTTGGCTAATTCCGATAAAACTGTAGTTACCTGATCGTGGTCTAAATTTTCGTATCTTGCTAATTTATTGTCAGGCATGAATCCGTCTAAATCCATATCTTTTAATATCATAACCTCATTAGACTTTTCAATACTTGAATAAACACATTCGCATAGTACAAGTTTCAATTCATCGTTCAATGTATTTTGCATTTCTAAAAACTTACTTATAACTGTTTCATAAGCAATCACTTCCCTTTTATGCAATTCATGAAATAACTCCTGTCTCGTAGTATTAATTAGTGTTTTGATAACAACACTAAAATTATTATCTTCGTTGCCGGTTTCTTTAATAAAAACTCTGAATATATTCGCGATGTAATTTTCACCTTTCCCACAGATATAATCGACGTGGTATACGAAATCATTGACACCTCTAGCCTCAGCTACTTGCTTAATACATGTATGTAGTTCCGTACAGTTAAATTCATCTGGCTCACTTAAATTGACGTCCAAAGACATAGTTTCTTTCACAAAACACTTGAACACTTTTAGCTTTGATAAACAGTACTGAAGGAACACTCGCTGCGGTTTTAATCTGCGATAAGGATTTATCTGTGTACAACTTTGATAGTGGATACATTTTTTAAATATACACGTATTTTTATTACAGCTGTTATGTAATCAAAATTACTTTTAAATAATTACGTAATATTAATGATTTTATTCTAGCATTATATAGGAAAGTCGTTTCTTTTTTAATTAGGATTTATTAAGAACTGTTTAGAAGGAAACAAATATATTATATATTTAGGTTATCTAATCGAAAATATCAATACATTTTTATTAGAACAAATCATCATTTTTGCTAGACATGTAGCAATTTATAGGTAACATCGGCATGCATATGAATTATATTAGTGTATAATATAATTTAAGTAATTAAGAAATCAAGAATTAATCACATTAAAACTAATATTAATCTATCCTTACGAATTATATTTGTCTACCAAAGCTACATATTTTGGCACTAAAAACTATTTTTATTCGTATAAAAATAATATACATAATTGTATCCAGCCTCGTAAAATATTAGACACATTAAATTATTTATCTATATGAATAGAATATTAAAGGTCTACAGTTGTGTGTGTGTCTTTCAGAAACTACATACAGATAAAGAAAATTTTTTTTTACTATATTTTTAATAGAAAAAAAAGTTACTTTTGTATTAAATGAACCGCGCTCGCTGACAACCGCCGTGATCGGCTCGCATTATCATTTTTCGCAAGTATAATCTAACCTCACCAAACCGAGACTAAACTGTTTTGTTTTAACTTAAAACACATCAAGTTGCTAACTTTACCACCCTCTCGCAAAACAGCGACGTGAAGTAACAGTGCTTACATTGTTGCGTTTCGTTCGGTCAGTGAGAGTGCTGGAGGACCACCTCTGCCTCCCCTCCCTCCCTCTCCACCCAAACACAGGCTGCAACGCGCTTGTGACTCTCCTGGTGTTGCTATTGTCTATTGACGGCGGTGTTCACTCAACATCAGGTGACCCGTCTGTTCGTTTACCCGTTATAATATAAAGAAGAAAAAAAAACAAAATTACCAACGATTGTTCGGTGGTGACATAACCTCAAAAGGGCACCGCAGTGTCTTTGTTTCACAAGTTTAACCCAACCTAACCGAACCAAGCCGGGAAAAATAAATCGGTTAAGTTAGGTTAGACTTGCGAAACAAACGCAGCCGTTTTTTATATTAGCAACTTGATGATTTTTAAGTTATAACAAAACTGTTAAGCGAGACGGCCGCGCCAGCGGTTGGCGAGCGCGGTGCATTTAATACGAAAATACCAAAAAACGCGATACTTTCATTAAGTATAAAATTTTAAACTTTTAAAGTTATTAAAGTTTCTCAACACTACACGTTCTGTGATGTTTATTTTCTCGCTGTGGAAAAGTGGAGCAAGTGGTGTGTTGGGTACGTTTTTCCCACTGTACATAGAACATATCGTTAAGAGAGTAAAAGATGCAGACGATGTAGCGTGTATCAGCTAATGTTCAACATAATTGTTATTCACAAACAAACTCAAGTAGAAAAGAAGTGTTTTTAAGTAAAAAAGATCCGAAATTTCTAAAAGGATCATACGATATTCTTTCCTATTAGTGTCTATTAACACATTTACAGCAGATCTTTAATATACGGAACTTCAAGCAACATCAGAGTCGCTCCGGGATCGCCTGGGAAGTCTTACTCGTGGAAAGAGAAAGGGTATACGAGCTGCAGCGCCTCTTGTCTTAGTGGAGTTCAGGTAAGTTCGAAATACAATGATAAGATAACGTTAATTGAGTATTTAAAAACTCAGGTGTCAGTAATTCTCTAGGTTTACCACCTTAGACCGTATAGGCATTTAACATCAGGACAGATTGTGGTCTGACGTTAACATATATGAAATAGTAAGGGTGGTAGAGCCACGCTGAAACTATTACTGGTTTCAGCATGAATGGGTCGGCTCGTCCGGGGTAGTACCACCCTCTCATAGAAAACCGACGTGAAGTAACAGTGCTTGCATTGTTGCGTTTCGTTCGGTCAGTGAGAGCGCCGGAGGCCCACCTCCCCCTCCCTTCTCTCCTCTCCCTCTCCCGCCCCTAACCCTTCCCCGCAAAGGGTGGCAACGCACTTGCGACTCCTCTGGTGTTGTTAGTGTCCATTAACGGTGGTGATCACTTAACATCAGGTGACCCACTCGTTCGTTTGTCACCTATGACATAAAAAAAAGGAAGAAATATAGTCTTAGTTATTTAACAATCTGAACTGATTAAGATTGATAAAAGAGAGTTGAATTGAAATACTAATATAATCTCATCACCACAGAAAGAGAAAAGATAAGTAAAGACCACAATTAACTGCAATTTTATTGACCAACACTTAGTGAAACTATCGGCAATATCAAGTGGCATCTATTAGTCCTTGCAATAACATTGCAAAATATAATTAAAATCAATTAAATGAGCTATATTGCTTGTCTACAAAGTATGGGGTGTAAGGAGTTGTGGGGTGTAAGGGGTGTCAAATAACATCATAAGACTTGAGACACCCAAGCTAACCTCACCTGCACGTGGTGCCCCCTACTGAATAACGAATGAGACAATGGCGAAAGCGGGGTGGTAGGGTTTTACAGCCTGACTGGGTCGCAACCACCATGTATATGGCGAAAAAGCCCATCATAGTGATTCGCTTCTGCGGATCGCGTTTCGGGATCAGCCTGTGCATATCCAGCTATTCGCAGGCCGGCATGACAGCGGCGACCGACGATGGATAGTGTGTCACTCGGTGGTCGCCGTTGTTTTTGGACTGTACTGTGCTTACCACCAGGCAAAGTGCAGTCACTTTGCCGTGCTACAAAAAGAAAATCGCTACTTTAAACAAGGCACTATTCGTTTTAAAAAAAAAAGTTAAATATGCGTTCAACACTTGTTTAAAAAAAACTTTGATTATGGCTGGACACGTTTTTGTAATAAAGTATTTTTAACATGTGTCCAACAAGGTTTAAAATTTTAGACAATGTTTAATATAACATGTGTTCATTTTTGTTTTTATAATAAGACCGCAGAAATTTTTAGGAGTTGATAATCCAATGTGTGAGGGACGAGGACGGAAAGAACGCTTCACCGTACATGTGCGACCCATTAACGAAGCCTGAAAACCGTGTCAGAACGTGCAACGATCATCCTTGTCCGCCGAGGTTAGAAAATCAAAAATACTTTATTCGTTTTAGGCCCTATGTACGTCAAAACTACCACCGGTTCGGAGAAACAACCCACTCATCGGGAAAAACCTTAGAGAAATCATTACCGAACCTATTCTCCATTAAACCCCCCATTACCATAAAAGTTAAAGTAATCTTTATAGAGAGAAAGATTAATTAGTAATCTGTATACATTAGGAATATGAAAATTGCTCCCAATCTTTATTATGTAGTAATATTATATTTTATATATGCTGAAAAAATTATAACATTCATTTGATGGAAATTATTATAATTTTTGTAAACATAGCCAAAATTTAATAATGTACTGATAAGCTTGAAGGCATAATCTTCATAATAAGAAATACGAAGAATAGTTTATTTCATAAGTTTTTAGTATCTCCATTGAAAAAAAACCTTCACAGACTTCTACATTATATTTTTTATGACATTATACTACATTATTTTTTTTATGTTTAACATTATTGGTATCTGGTATATGTTCAGTGTATTGTCATTTCAATATTCTAATACTTGGAATTATATTAACAATTATGTTTTGTTAAATAATTTGTGGACGTTATTATGCAATTCCGGATGGAATTGATTGTCCGCCACCCCGTCTCGCTGCAACAAAAACCGTTTGATTTTATTTGCGCGACGTGTACCTAAACAGAATTGATTCTAAAAAATACACGTCGCGTAAGTAAAATCAAACGTTTTTCGTTGCAGTGACATTGGTGGCGGACAATCAATTCCAGCCGGAAGTGCAAAGTAACGTCCACTATAATTTTTAATGATGGATTTTCACAACTTTTCACACCTTAATCAATCAAATATTATACTAAGATGCTGTAGTTCATTAGTTGTTTGTGATTAAATTAGTTAATAGCCTTCACGTTTCAGAATGGATGTACTCAATGGATAACTTATGATTTTATTTTTATTTTAGATGGAATCACACTGAATTTTCGCAATGTACGAAATCTTGCGGTATCGGCATACAGACTCGAGACGTTACATGTATTCACGAGGTGAGTATTGCTACTAAGGTGTGGTAAAATTAATATGGTGTATGGAAAAGGGTGATCAAGAGTGCATCAGGGCAAGAACTAAAAAGTTCGCAACTTCTTATCTACCGTGAAGCTGTGGAACAATCTCCCGGCCAATGTGTTCCCTCCTTGCTATAATATGGGGTCCTTCAAGCGTAACGTGAAGAGTCATTTATGCAGGCCGGCATGACAGCGCCGACCGCTGAGGGATAGTGTGTCTCTCGATAGTCGTCGTTGTTTTTAGATTATACTGTGCTCGCCATCAGGCACAGTACAGTCACTATGCTGTGCTAGGATAATAATAAAAAAAAGGAAGAGGGATGTTATTTCCAGACATCTCCAACGTTTGTATATTGATCAAATCTATAACCATTAAAATCTGCTTGACGTGGTGCTTGAACTTACTAAAGTATAAAGATATTGTTAAAATTAACTAAAATCTATACTAATATTGTAAAGCTTTAGGGTTTGTTTGTTTGTTTGGTTGAATGCGCTAATCTCAGGAACTACTAGTCTGATTTGAAAAATAGCGAATAGCTCATTTATCGAGGAAGGCTTATGGGCTAAATATAATCACACTTTTTTTTTCTTGAAACGACTACTGTACTGCCCAAGGTCTTAACAGCTTCACCGGACTACAATATAATCACACTAAGACTAATAGGAGCGGAGCAACAATGAAGAAAATCGATTTTTTTTTTCTTTTTGAGAGCTTCCGCTGCGTATTAGCGTAAGCCCACAGTAACTATTCCACGCGAACGAAGTCGCGGGCTGAAGCTAGTTTTTTATAAATGTACAAAAGAAGTCACGGCTGGCTGCTAGTTAAAATAAGCTCAATGTCACTTATTTAGGTGACACGAGGTGGCACCAATACTGTGGTGGTACCGAACAGCATGTGTCCACAACCACCGCCACCGGACCGTCAGTACTGCAACGTACTCGACTGCCCGGTGAGGTGGCACACCGGGGAGTGGTCCAAATGCTCCAAGACTTGCGGCGGTGGAGTCAAACAAAGAGAGGTTTGTATCACGAAAACACAAAGAATATTTCAAATCATTTCATCTTTACCATTCATTAGAGCAGTGGTACTCAACCTTTTTTTAAACGAGCCACAAACACGTTTCACTCATGGTGCCGCGGGCCGCAAACTACAAATATTTAGGTATTAAATAAGAAAACGTAATTTCAAATCAACAACATATTAATGTAGTGAAAAATGGTTGTCCAATAAAACAAGATTGATATAACCATTATATCATAAGAAACGCTTGCGGTCGAGTTATCTGGAATCTATTTAATTTACTCAGCGTGCTCATAATTTTTCTGGTGGGCACGACATTTAAAATAATAATTGAAAATAAAGTATAATCGGGTGGGCCAACTAAAAGACCCGACGGGCCGCAGGTTGAGTATAGCTGTATTAAAGGATCATTTAGCAGACAATCAAAGAATAAAGAAATTGAGTAGATACAACTACAAAATTAAAAAAGTTCAAAATGAATTAGAACCTTAAAGTTTATGTTGGGTAACTTTGGTTAATTTTATTTTATTCTTCACATTTTTGACAAAAATCTCTCGTTACCTTAACTATGTAAGAGACATGTGTATTGGAGAAATGGGAGTAGCTTTTGTGTATAAACCACCACAACAAAAGGGCATTGACAGGATTTGAAAAGTTCAAACAGAATTAAGACCATGAAGTTTAACAGGACCATAAAATTTACGTTATCATCTTGGTTTATTTTATTTTATCCTTATTGTTATTAAGTGACTATGTAAACAGAATATGTATTCTACACTTAGGGAATGGGAGTGGCCTTTATGTGCAACTGCCCAAATATACTAATACGAGTTATTACAAGATTTTCATCTTGAACTGGATACACTTTATGAAGTGACAATCGCCACATTATGATTTAAAATGTGATAGTTTCTTTCACCAAAAACTCACGGACTTAAAATGCCTAACCAAGATGGTAGAATTGGAAATAGCATCGAATAACCCAGTCGTCTAATACTAAATATATGCAAAAAATAATAATATAGTGCATAAATAATTGCACCTAGCAATGGATTCATTTTTACAAACCGGTATTGTATTGACAATCAACTACGGTTTATAAATTCTGCTCTTGATTTAAATAGGCCAAATTCTGCCAAAGTTTGCATTTCACAATTACATATATTTTGGTATTTTTATAACTTCTTATAACTGAATCCCAGAATTATTACCGTGATATATTTTTTTGGTTTCTACATTTTCTATTCTAAGGACACTTAAATTTTCGTAGGTATAGTAGGCTGTGTAACCGATCAAATTCTCCGCTCCCTACTTAGTTATAATACTATTTATAGACCCTATATATCTTACTTGAAGGATGGATTTAAAACAGTCTTTATTTATTTCTCATCTATGATTATTTAAGGAAACACTGCGCAAAGGAAAATATGGAAAAAAAATGTTTTTATTCAAACAGGTGGAATGCAAGCAAATCATGGCGCAATCACACGTTGTGGAGCGACCTACAACACTTTGCAGCTCACCGCGACCAGCTGTAACTAAATCCTGTAATTCCCGACCTTGTCTCCTGGACACTGCTTCTCCAGAGATATCTTTAGCTAACTCTTCATATATACAGCATGATCCCAAGAAGAAAAAGGTATGTAAATAATCTATACTAATATTATAAAGAGGTAAAGTTTGCGAGTTTGTGACGTTGTGAAGTTGTAAGGGGTAATCTCAGGAACTACTGGTCCGATTTGTAAAATTCTTTCAGTATTATATAGCTCATTTATCAGGAAAGGTCATAGGCTATATATCAACACGCTAAAACCCATAGGAGCGGAGCAGCAATGAAGAATGTTGCAAAATCGGGGTATTTTATTCCTTTTCAGAGCTTCCGCTGCATTTTAGCGCAAAATAACCATTCCACGCGTACGTATTACCGCCCAACGAGGTGGACACGGGTTGGCTAGTCAGTAATATTTTAAATGAATATAATCTTTCCATTGCAATTAGAGATGTTATAATTGATTTAACAGTTCTTACTGTTACTTCTGTTACCCCAAAATTGATTACATAAGATCATCATCATCAGTCTGTAAGAGACCCACTACAGGGCCATAGGCCTCTTCCCGAAGGAAGGTATTTGCATAACCACTGATAGCCCACGGCGTATTGGCGATTTCAAACTCTGAGAAATCCACAGTTCTATGTTCTCCCATATACTGTAGCACTACAAGAACAAGGGTCAGATTTCCTCACGATACTTTATTTCATCGTCAGCCGATAGTATTACTAAAATGATTAATAAATGTACGCGAATTCCGAAAACTTCGTTGGTAAATGCCAGGATTCGAAGCTGCGGACATCGGACTCATATTACACCGGTCATACCACTAAACCATCACGACTTACTAAGATGATTCAGAATTATTAGCAAAATTGTACAATTTTGGAATGTTTTATTTAACAGCTAAACTGGTAATCTCTACACAGGTAACGGTTAAAGTAGGCGGTTCGGCGACAATTTTTTACGGGACCCAAGTGAAGATCAAATGTCCAGTGAAAGGGTACAACAGGACTAAGATCCAATGGGCGAAAGATCATCAGATCATCACAAAGTCGAAAAAATATAAAATATCTAAGAAGGTAGGATTTCGTGTTTAAAGCTATATAAATATATGACTGATAAATATAAGGTAGACAATAGAAAGTGTAAGGTGGCGTTGAGGGTGATACGAGGATACCGCACGGTGTCCTCGGGGGCGGCCATGGTGCTGGCCGGCTCCCTTCCCTGGGAGCTAGAGGCGGAGGTGCTTGCCGCCGTATATCAATATACGGCGGTTAAGAAACGGATGGGGGAGCCTCTAGCTCCCAGAGAAATAGAGGAAAGGAAAAGAGAGAACAGGGATGAAGTGGTGGAAAGGTGGAGGCGGGACCTGGTGGACGAGCGGTACGGTCGATACACGATCGACGCCGTCCGCCCGGTCCTGTCGGATTGGCTTAATAGAGGATGGGGCTCCCTGACGTTCCGACTGGTGCAGGTCCTGACTGGACATGGTTGCTTCGGTTGGTACCTGTACCGGATAGCACGCAGGGAGCCGACTGCCGTATGTCATCAGTGCGGCGTTGACCCGGACACCGCGCAGCACACTCTGTCTGAGTGTGCTGCGTGGGAGGAGCAACGTCGCACTCTGGCTGCGGCGGTAGGGCAAGATCTGTCACTGCCGAGCGTGGTTGCGGCCATGCTCGGCAGTGAGGAAGTGTGGCCGCCTTCTGCGAGGAAGTCGTCTCGCAGAAGGAGGCGGCGGAGAGGGTTCGTGAGCAAGATCCTCAAAGTGACCCTCTCCGCCAACGGAGGACAGGCAGGAGGAGGCGGCAGTTTGATCGCCTCCTCCCACCGTAGCTGGATCGGGGAGGATGGGTCGGGGGACCCATCTTCCCATTGCACAGGTCCGGCGGAAGGAGGAGACGGCCGGTGTGTACCCGGCTGACTCCTAACAAGCCGGGGCCCGGCGGCGGCGCGTTCGCTACTGGGCCAACCGCTGGGGCGGCACGATGAAGTCTATAGAGATCTCGTGCCGCCCCAACTATAGCGGCAGACGTACACCGTGGGGTTTTAGTCCGTGCGACTCGGACATAACCCACCCTCTCCCCCGGGAGGGTGGCGTATCCATAAGGGATTTCCCCACGTTAAAAAAAAAAAAAGATAGATTGGTCCACAAGGAAAAAGGAAAGTTTGTAGACCAATGAGACGGTCGGATGATGATATTACGCGAATGAGGAACCGATCGGATCAATTTAGCCAAGGACAAAACTCTTTGGAAGAAGATGGAAGGAGGCCTTTACCCAATCAGGGTCCATATTTCAATCGAAAGATGTTCAACATAATATACTAAAACTAATTTAAAGTAAATATACTAACAATTTTTTTTAATGTATCTTGAAATATGGTATAAATGCCTTTATTATTATCTATACTAATATTATAAAGCTGGAGTTGTTGGTTTGGTTGTACGCGCTAATCTCAGGAACTACTGGTCCGATTTGAAAAATTATTTTAGTGTTAAATAGCTCATTTATCGAGAAAGGCTACATAAGGCTAAGACCAATAGGAGCGGAGCAGCAATGAAGAATGTCTCAAAATCGGTTTTAGTTTTCCTTTTAAGAGCTTCCGCTGCGTGTTAGGGTTAGCCCGAAGTAACTATTCCAAGCGGACGAAGTCGCGCGCAGAAGCTAGTTATTAAATATACGATTGTCTTAGGAAAATTCTTCAGTGCTTATTCGTGTATACGTTAACTCCGTATATTAGTTCTATAGCGCTGTCCTGAACCAATTAATGAGTGAAAACGATATGTAATTGAAGGAAACACAATTCATATAAATCCGTGTACTGGCACCGAGCGACTGGTTGATAATTTGTATAATGCCTTAACTAAAGTTATATGATACGCGACAACTGATTTGTATAACAAAGAAATACGCAAAATGATTTTCTATTAACACGTTGACTGGTTTGTGCCGTGGGCACCAGTGTCTCCCACCACGTAAAATGCTTCAAACATGATTTTATAACTAATACTATTTGCTGAAAACAATATTTCATCATAATATGCATCGTATAATGAAACGTTCATCTCGGCACCTCGGACAAACCATGGCAAATCTGTCTGGCAGTCAACGTGTTAATAATAAACGCGAGCCCACATATTCAGTAAAATATCAACATCAAACCTCATAATTCTTAATCCATAAAAGTTCCTTATCTTCTCTTAAACTAAAGGAGTTAAGACTCAGTCAAACAAAACGTTTTTAAATTTTTCTTGGAACCAACAATACCTTGCAGATAATAAATGTATGTTGTATGTAGATGTATGTAGATTGTTTCATACAAACATGATTTTTATAGTGAAGTTTTGAATATATGTTCTCTTGCTCTCCCACACAGGGCGCTCTCCGCATTACATCCTTGTCTCTGAGAGACCACGGACTATACACATGTGTAGCGGGAAGATCTAGCGCTAACCTTACGCTATTAGTTAAACCACGCCCTGGAGAATTCCCTTCCAGTGAGGAAATTGAAAGGCACAAGGCTTTGGACGAGCCTTCATCTCCACTTTCAGACAGGTCTGTTTTACACTATAGTACAGAAAATACTAGATTTAGGTTTTTTTTTCTTCATATTATAGAGGTCAAACGAACAGGCGTGTCACCCGATGGTAAGTAATCACAACTGTCCATAGACAGGTGCAACAAAAGAGGAGTCGCAAGTGCGTCGCCGGCCTTTTAAAGACCTTTGTTTTTGGCAACCAATCTTCTAGTATATTATTACTGCCATTGTCCAGTAGGTAGTGATATTACAAGTTTCTTGCGATAATTTCAATTAACTAACAAGATGGTGGCCGACACGTCAAACCTAGAGAGGGCACTGTCTCGCAAGAGCAACTATTAGAAAAAACAAGTGCTTGGCGATAGATTTCAAAATGAGGATGGTAACTAGCCAAGACAACTTAGAAAAAGCTTTACTACATGCAACTGATTGAAATTTCACGTTTTGTGTTCAACAAAGTTCAAGAATTCTTATATAAGGTTACACAAAGTTATAAATTATAACTTATTAACAGTAGAGCGGACGGGCGATACAGAGCGATGATTGGTGGATCATCGGATGACCAATCACATGAACAGCGTCCTGGGGAACAGAGAAAGAACTATAAGAATAGACAGAGAGGTATGACCTTTTGCAGTATTTTTAAACTCGCACAACTTGGAGTATTACGAGTGTTAGAATATTAACTTATTGTCTCGACTATAAACATAAGATTAAAAAAAAAAATTACAACTGTTTCTCAGGCAAAATAGATAAAGTAAGAGAGTCATTATACGGATCAACAGCCACGACCAGCACAAAAGCAACACCGAGCTACAATTCACAAGCCAGGGATATTTACGATGAAAATGAGGTAAGCATTAAATTTTACATTAAATTCACACATATATATCCAAATATATCTTTACCTGTTAAAAATAAGTCGTATTAGTTTAGATAAATCGTCATTATTTCTAAATAATTTTTCAACTCCAATAAAATGAACCAAACCGACAATCGATAATTCTATATAAATGACTGAAACCTATCTAAAGTCAATTCATAAGATAGTACGCTTACTTCAAATTATTGAATATGGCGATTCCAACAAAATGAAATTAATTTTTAATATATACTAATATTATAAACCTCAATACATTATGTTTTAACGTACAAATTTTTGGAAATATCACTGAGATTTTATAACTTATTTATTGAAAAAGGTTATAAATGATTTAACATTATATACTAAAAGATCGGCAAGTATACTAAAAGGCGATGAAGTAATATAACTGTTTGGCCACCCATGAAAACCGAGTATTACCGAGAATGTCCGAACCATGAATACTTATTTCAGCGAGGAATCATGTCATATTGATTCTCTACGCAACAGTCGTGCTATATATGTAATTTCTTTAAGCTCGCCTAACTACATGTCACAGGCCATAGCTAATTTTTATTACATTTTATATTTGTAGTGATATTCTATTATTTCTGAAGATTTCACCTACTTTTAGCCAAACTATAATTCATATTATCATATATAAATATCCAATCATTGTCATTTTTAAACAATTTTTCATCTTGGAGTAATAAACTTCCATTAGAATTCTAAAGACTAACTCCTCACAGTCTCTTATCTTCTATCGGTTAGTAAGTCTATAGTTCAAATTATCTTAACTAATATATACATATATCCATTGTCAGTTCTATACAGCTGTTCATTGAATAAAAAATTGCCATATGAATTTAGTAAGATCACGCTTAAAGCCAAATTGTAAAGTTTTAAATACTAACTTCTAACAGCCCCTTATTTTCTATCTATTAGTAAATCTATAGTAATTATCTTAAATCTTAAGTAATTATCTTAAGTAATTTATATATTCTTTGTCATTTTTCTACAGGTTGTCATTGAATAAAAAATTGCCATCAGAATTCAGTAAGATCACGCTTAAAGCCAAATTGTAAAGTCTTAAAGACTTACTTCTGACAGTCCCTTATCTTTTATCTGTTGATAAGTTTACAGCTCAAATTATATTAAGTAACTAACTGTACCCGCAGCTCTGCACGCGTTTTATAAAATCGTATTAAAGAATTATAAAATTGTGAGACTATATACAATTATAGACATGCTCTTTAAAGACAACTGTACGTACGACGCGCACGCCATTAAAAGTAACATGTAACGTGTACATTAGATATATAAATACTAACAGCGTGCCAAATGAGGTCTGTCATCAGCAACATATTTAGAACCTTAACCCACCATATAACTACCTCAGTGCTCACTACAGTGTATGAGGAACTAATGAAACAATAACTTAAAATATTATTATAAAGATTTACATTTACATTATATTTAATATACATTGCCATTATTATAATTAAGATTTTGTGACTACACAAAAAATAAACGCTTGTCTGTTCCGCAAGAAATTGTAATTATAATGTCAAATTATAAACAATAAGCTGATAATTATTTCTCTTATTAAAAATAAATAATGAGTTGAAATCTTGCTAAATTCCATGCAGCCAAAATCGCGGGTAACAGCTAGTCTAAAATAGAATAACCTCAATTACTTTTTATGAGGTTCGCTATCTAACAGTGAAAGCCCCGTGAAAATCGGTCTAAACATTTTGGTGATAGCACAGCGGGCGAAGCCACGGTTAACAGCTAGTCTAAATTAAATTACTTTTTATAAGGTCCGCTATTTGCCAGTGAAGTCCCGTGAAAATCGGTCCAACCGTTTTGGAGATAGAATTGCAGACAAAGCCGCGGTTAATAGCTAGTCCAATTTAGAGTATCCTTAGAAACCCGCTGTAGTTTCAGCTATCTGCCAGTAAAATTCCCGTCAAAATCGGTCTTGCCGTTTCGGAGATTAGCCGGAACAAACTGACAGACCGACAAAAATTTTTAAAATTGCATTTTTGTTATCAGTAGCATGTATACTTTCGTACCCAATCAGTAACTTTTTATTATTTTGATATTACATACAGACACTTCATTTTAATTATATGTATAGAAGATTAAAATAGACAACCGTTATCATTTTTAAATAGCATATCACCAATTAATAGATGCCCGTTAGAATTAAGTAAGATCACGGTATAAGCCAGAGTCTTAAAGACTAAACACAGTCCCTTATCTTACCAAATTTAAAATATATTACTTCCCGTTGATTAGTCCCAGTAATTTTAGAGAGCAAAGACAGGGTCATTGTCCTTTTAAGACAATTCCCTCTATGAGTACTTCTATATAAAAGTTTATCGTCCTCTCAACTCCAATTCCCTTAACAGTTTCTCAGACGTTATAAACATAGGTGGTATGAATTATAACTCTATGTTAATGTTGAATTTATTTGCATGATAACTTGCTCATCAAAAGCGATGAGCACATTCGGTCGTAACAATTTTACTGCTCTCATAAAATGGATTGTAAATTTTATAACTCCCATTAAAGATCTCAGTTGATTATACATTTAGATCAACATTTGCAACTTTAATTTTATTTGGACTGTGTTTCTAGTAATTATTCTTTCAGTTCGGAATTATCCTCAATTAGCATATCTAATACAAACGTAAATAGATCGTTTTAGGGCTTTGAAAACGTATTAAGCTTGCTAATTATCTTTATCTGTATCGAAAGTATTAAAATAAGAGATTACGTATCATATTTTCATATCAGCTAATGCTAACCCAAATTTGCTCTACTGGATTATTTATGACTAGTGGGTTGGACGTTGTACCGCCTTGATAATAAAAAAAAAACCTTGATAAATTATATATCTAAACCTTCCTTATGAATCACTTTATCTACTGGTGAAAACCGCATGAAAATCCGTTCAACAGTTTTTTAGTGTATCGCGAACAGACAGACGTGGCAAAGGACTTTGTTTGATAATAGGTAGTGGTCATCTTTTTTTTTGGATAACTTGTCATTTTTTTTTTTGTTTATGTCATAGATGGCAAACGGACAGGTGGATTACCTGATGTTAAGTGTTCACCACCGTCCATGGACACTAACAACACAGAGGAGTCGCAAGTGCATTGCCACCCTTTGGGGGGAAGGATTAGGGGAGGTAGAGGGAGAGGACAGAGGAAAGGGGATGGGAGATGGGCCTCCGGCTCTCTCACTGACCGAACGAAACGCAACAATGCAAGCACTGTTACTTCACGTCGGTTTTCTGTGAGAGGGTGGTACTACCCCGGGCGAGCCGACCCCATTCATGCTGAAACCAGTAATAGTTTCAGCGTGGCTCTACCACTATCAAAATTGCTTGCATCATTGCTTAATTTATAAATTTCTATCAATGAAAGTCTCATCAAAATAAGTTCCGTTCCATTAATTAGCCCAAACAAAACAACAAGGATTTTAATTATACCTATATTTATTAAATTTTAAACTTTCCAACTTCAATAAGGAGTCCGTGCTTTGATTTCAAGATCTAATGTGAGTAAAGTATAAAGTTAAGCCAACAAACTTTTAATGACAAATAAACCTCGTCACTTTGCCAAGTTTTCAGCATTAACAAACATTCCTCTTATAAAATGAACGCGAATATTATTACAGAATTGGCTGTGTCATTTTGCTTGTAAGAAATATTATTTTCTTCGAAATATGTTGTCCTAATATACACGGGTTATCTTAAATGATTCTTTGTTTTAAGTATATATAGGGTGCGCCATCCTTATCTGGTCTGTGAAAGAATCAAGGAACTTTGTCAATTCTCAATAGATTACAAAGAACTTTTTTGATTCATAAAGTTCATACTTTTTCAATTTATCCTAGCTATTTTCCAAAAACGATATTGATCAAGTGGTCACATTTATTGGTGATACACAATTAAGCTCTTTTCCCTAAATTTCCCATCACGTAGACCAACGTCTCGGACGACATCGCTGCCATTTCTGCTCGGATATTATCTTTGAGCTGTTCAATGGTTTTTGGACTGTTGGCATAAAGTTTACTCTTCAAAAATCCTTACAAGGAGTTCGGTCGCGTCAAATCCGGGGATTTTGGTGGCCATTCAATATCGCCTTTTTTCGGTATCACACGTCCCAGGAAATTCAGATGCACAAAGCTCATGGTTGAGAACTTCCTTTGATGTGTAATGATGCTGTCTGAAATTGTCCTGAAAAGGAGTATCTAGAACGCGTTCAAATACGCATATCGGTTGAGACTTGTCGAAGATATCCAATTGTTTCACTGACCAGATGAGGATAGTGCACATCATAGTAACAACATTTAACATTTAAAATTAAATCATCATTGAATTATCAGCAACCAGTTGATTCCGACGACTTCATCTGCGTCTCAATTGTTTTCTTATATCTCGAAGGATTAGACAGCGTCTTCGACGAAACTTCCCAGTCGGGTTGCCTTTTTCCGATATTTTTATTTATTTAAACTTTATTGTACACCAATTATATATATATACATTAATTTCAAAAACATTTCACGTTTTGTTATTAGTACAATGGGCGGCCTTATTGCTATTAGCAATTTCTTCCAGGCAACCTTTGGATGGATTTGTTCAATGGAGTAGTATTAACATGTATATTCAATATGTATATTCAATGTATATATATATTTCAACCTATTTACAGAAAAACCTTGATAAATTATATGTCTAGACTTTCCTCGTGAATCACTCTATCTATTAACCGAATAAACAAATCCGCTCTGTAGTTTTTGAGTTCATTGCAAACAGGCAGTTAGACGCGGCGGAAGATTTTGTTTTATAATATACTAGCGACCCGCCCCAGCTTCGTTTATATATTTTTTAATGAAATACTGTTAAGGGCAATTATGACATGTACATTGTATGTAATGTATTTAATTAGATAAGGAATAATACTGTATTCTATAAAATAGCTTAAATACTTAAAATAGCACACAATTATTTTAGTACAAAGATAAAAATTGTTACTGTGGGTTTAGAGATAGATATATACCATCAGGAACTTTTTTATCGATCTTGTTAAAATATACCAATCCGTAGAACATTAATTTGATTTATCTCGTAACGTTTAAATGCGTTTGCGATTTAAGCACACAAAAATATGTTTGTTACAACATCACATCACAAATCTTTGAATTTTTCTGCTTATCAGTATTATAATATGTATGCATGATACATATAAACTTTTCTCTTGAATCACTCTATCTATTGCTGAAATGTATTAAAATCCGTTGGATAGTTTAAAAGCTCTAAAGGAACAGACAGCGGAATCGACTTCCTTTTAGCTATGTAATAAAGAAAATAATATATTTAATGATAATTTATATAATTGACGATTTATCTATACTCAAAATATATATGCTTCCTGCAATACGTTATCTTAACACAATCTTGAAATCGCACGCCGCTTGGGACGTTTGCATATCCAGGAGAGTGCCGTCTCCTCCAGGATGCTACCACCAAAACGCAGCAGTGCGTCCAGGGTCCTTCCATGCCTGCATTACATTATTATGCAGCTCCAGGTGAGGAGTTACCAGAATAGAGGAATCGGCTTATTTAAGTTTGAATTGAGGAGATGCTTCGCATGATACAACTTTAACAACTATTGGGACTTTTAAAACATAGAGAATTTTCAGCGATTCTTTGGTGTTCTGTTTAACTTTTTTGATGGTTTTTTTTGTAATTTGGTATTCATTGTTTTTTGTAGACGGGAAAATTTGTGAATTTATCGTTTTTACAATTTGTGCCCAAATGAACATTTCAAAATGAGCGAAATCCAAATCAAATTAACATCTTTAAGTTTTTTTTAATTTCCAGTTTTTATACACCGAGAACGGAGTTCAAGTTTTGCCTTCCATAAGGTTCAAATCGTCATATTTTGTAAAATATTATGAACTAAAATTGGATTTAGCTCATGTAACTACTCATTTTATAAAAAGCGATCATGTTATTTTATTTTATTTCATTTATAACATTCACTGTTTATTTTGTTAACAGCACTTAGATTAGAACAATAATGATAGACACACAAATTTTTCATTGAATGATTGTATTATATTAATATTAATGACTTCTTAGTTTTATTCACTATCATGCATTGATACACAAAAGTGTCGACTAACTCGTATTTCGTAATATGTTGGAATCTAATTACGTCATAAATATTTTCTATCTCATTATTAAAAACATAATGGGATTTTAAAACACCGTTAATTGTTTTCTGTATAGAACATATTTAGAACAGATGTAATTGATATGTTCAGATGCTTTGGAATTTTCAGACAATTGGCAACTCACGGGGTCAAAGGACCGTGGATTCTATAATAATGTACCAAAACTATGGTCTACCAACTCAGACTCACGTAGTGAATCTCGATGACAAACAAATTGTATTCCCCGAAGACGACGACTCTGATATAATAATTGTTAATGAAGATTATAACAAACCTGTATATCACGAAAGAGTTGAAACTCTAAAAAAATATTCTGAAGAGGCCAATACAAAAGACAGAAACAGGTAAGAGGCTAAGATAAATCAAGACTTGCATAAAAGAGATATATTTGCTAGTCCGGTGAAGCTGTTAAGACCTTGCTATGTGAATAGCGTAATCAGTAGGAAAAAAAAGAAGATATATTTGCGTAAATGTTGGAATTTTATGAGTTATTTAAGACCTCCAAAAAAGTACCATCATTCTAGATAACTGTACAATTCATAAAGTGATAAACTTAGTTAGTGATACAGAGTATATAACTGAAATTAGATATAAATCATTATCACTATATACTATATACACTATAAGAGATGAATTTCCTAACGACTCGCTTCGATTAAAATTCACTGGTCTTGTATAATAACATCTTATTACATTATAATTTATAAACAAATAAATTGATATAAATGTTGTCAGACCCTTGTTTCTAGGGTCATCACAGTTTTTGGAATGTACTATAATTACTACCAAGTGTTGTATTGCTATACAGCTTTTGCAGCGTTATTTTCTAGTTTTATATTTGACAACCAATCTTCTAGTAGATTATTACTGCCATTGTCGAGTATGTAATGATTATGTAATTAGAAGTGTCTTGCGATCAATTCAATATTGTAACAAAATGGTGGCCGTCTTGTTAGAACTTTCCAGGGAGTTTTTGTGGCAAGTCAGAATTCATGATCCGTGGTATTATTTCCCACCCACTCCACTTGTCCACAATAACAAACGATATTACGTAAAACACCACCAATATTACAATATACAGAGTCAAATAACACAAGATTATGAATAAAATATAGAATTCACTACATAACCTTCCAAGATCCCGCCAAAACACTTTTACCAGCAATTTATTGTAACAATGCATTAATCTAATAGTAATTAATAAACTGCTCCATCTCATTCTCTCTTTACTAATTTCGAGAATCTACTAATAATAAAGAATATTTATATCTAATCATTTTTTATATCATAAGCAGGCAAACGAACATGTGGGTCACCTGATGTTAAGTGATCACCACCGTCCATAGACACTAGTAACACCTGGGAGTCGAGGGAAAGGGGGAAGGGGAAGGGAGAATGAAGGTGGGCCTCCGGCGCTCTCACTGACCGAACGAAACGCAACAATGCAAGCACTGTTACTTCACGTCGGTTTTCTGTGAGAGGGTGGTAGTACCCCGGACGAGCCTACTTATTCGTGCTGAAACTATTAATAGCTACAGCGTGGCTCTACCACCTACAACATTTACATAATGACACATGACAGACTGTTTGTAATAAGATGCCACCGTATATTATAAATAAGTAATTTTAATAACAGATTCAGACCATCCTTCGAGGATAAAGAATATATTTGGATGATCACACCTTGGTCGCCTTGTAGTGCATCTTGCGGTCAAACTGGTCATCAAATTAGAGGAGCTATATGTCAGGTAAATATTAACTAATTACTATAGTTAGATTCTTTTTAAATGTTATTAACTCTATTTTAACCCTATTTTAATAAAACATGGCCCTTATTGTTTGTTATATTTCTAAACGCAACTTGTACTTTTATTTTATTTTTAATACCAACACTCATATAGACTTCGCTGGCAGGACTAACATTTTCATGCATTGGTGTTTCAAGTTTAAATCAAACTATATCATGTTTAATGCACTTTAAGCTAATTTATTTTGGAGACATGTTACTAAATACTTTACTGATATGAATTGCATCCTCATGGATTGGTGTTTTAAGTTCAAATCAATCCACATCATGTTTAATGCACTTTAAGCTAATTTATTTTGGAGACCGGTTACTAAATAAATACTTTGCTAATAGGAATTGCATCCTCATGGATTGGTGTTTTAAGTTCAAATTAATCTACATTATGTTTAATGCGCTTTAAGCTAATTTATTTTGGAGACCGGTTACTAAATAAATACTTTACTAATAGGAATTGCATCCTCATGGATTGGTGTTTTAAGTTCAAATTAATCTACATTATGTTTAATGCGCTTTAAGCTAATTTATTTTGGAGACAGGTTACTAAATACTTTGCTGATAGGAATTGCATCCTCATGGATTGGTGTTTTAATTTCAAATTAATCTACATCATGTTTAATGCGCTTTAAGCTAGTTTATTCTGGAGACAGGTTACTAAACACTTTGATGATAGGAATTGCATCTTCATGCATTGGTGTTTCAAGTTCAAATCAAATTATATCATGTTTAATAGCTCTTTAAGCCAAGATATTTTGGAAACAGGCTAGTATCCTTGGGTCACAATAAAAGGTTACGGCTTGTTCATTATTCCACTATCCAAATTAAGTAGTATGTCTGTTATTTGATATTAATTTATATTCCATACAGTATAAGACCGAAAATGCTACCACCACAGTCGAGGCTGAACAATGTCTGTCACGTGGAACTGCTCCACCGAAGGTACTTAGAGAATGCGGTGGTGATAATTGTGCTAATTGGAAGACGACAGCTTGGTCTTCACCCAGGTGTCTAGCTAGTGGTGCTGGTAAGTAAATCCTCCCTATATCTAGCTTTTTTTTCAGATATCTTATTTACAGATTCCAAGATTAACCATAACAGTAATTTATGATTGACTAGCGGGACCGGCGGACGTTGCCCAGCTCTGGTAATAATAAAAAAACCTTGATAAATTATATACCGGATCCTTTCTCATGAATCACTTTATCTACTGGTGGAAACGGCATAAAATCCGTTCAGTGGTTTTTGCGTTTATCGCGAACAGACAGACAGACAGAGAAACGTGGCAGAGGACTTTGTTTCATAATATGTAGTGATGAAAGTGTTACTTTGGAGAAATCCATCATACGTGGTTGATTCAAGGTTACCTCGTTGTTTTCGCCTGAAATTGATTGGCAGCTATTACGTGTACTTGCAAATCTTCATTTTCCAAGTTGCTTGTCTTTTTCAAACGCCCCCTAAGGTTTCAGTTTATACTCTAAAAATAAATATAAGTCCCAAATAAACCCTTAATATTCATATTAACCCTAAATGCCTAAATCATTATACATCTCCACTTTAAATAACGTGGGATTTTTACTTTTTTTTGCATTTTCTGCACTTCTCCTCCATATAAACTTTAACTATGCCAAATTTCACGTTCATCCTTTCGCCCAATTCCGTTAAAAAGGGATACAAAGTTTA
The DNA here is from genome assembly GCA_015888305.1 of Antheraea pernyi. Classification (NCBI taxonomy): domain Eukaryota; kingdom Metazoa; phylum Arthropoda; class Insecta; order Lepidoptera; family Saturniidae; genus Antheraea; species Antheraea pernyi. The sequence goes on along the minus strand of MU158830.1, from coordinate 843,258 downwards.
GGTTTCACGTATTAATATATATGATATAACATCTACCCTACTACTAGTTTATCTATATAAATAAATATCTATTGCCGAATGTATATAACTGGTGCACTTTAACCCGACTACACTTATCTGGCTAAACCTTTTTTATCGGTTTGATTAAAGGAGGCGTTACTTTGCAGAAATCCGTCATTAATTTATTATTGTGGACGTTACTTTGAACTTCCGCCTGTAATTCATTGGCCGCTACCACGTCTCAATGCAATCAATTCTAATCAGCGGCCGTATAGTAACCGTATATAATAATAGCAGCCAATCGGAGGTAAAGAACAGCAGGGTCACCTGATGTTAAATGATCACCGCCTTCCATAGACTAGCTACACTAGCAACACCAGAGGAGTCGCAAGTGCGTTGCCAGCTTGCGTTTGGAGTAATGGGAATGGCAGAGGGGAGGTGAAGTGAGCGGGTCTTCCGGCGCTCTCACTGATCAAACGAAACGCAACATTACAAGCACTGTACTTCACGTCATTCCATACAGTATAAGACCGAAAATGCTACCACCACAGTCGAGGCTGAACAATGTCTGTCACGTGGAACTGCTCCACCGAAGGTACTTAGAGAATGCGGTGGTGATAATTGTGCTAATTGGAAGACGACAGCTTGGTCTTCACCCAGGTGTCTAGCTAGTGGTGCTGGTAAGTAAATCCTCCCTATATCTAGCTTTTTTTTCAGATATCTTATTTACAGATTCCAAGATTAACCATAACAGTAATTTATGATTGACTAGCGGGACCGGCGGACGTTGCCCAGCTCTGGTAATAATAAAAAAACCTTGATAAATTATATACCGGATCCTTTCTCATGAATCACTTTATCTACTGGTGGAAACGGCATAAAATCCGTTCAGTGGTTTTTGCGTTTATCGCGAACAGACAGACAGACAGAGAAACGTGGCAGAGGACTTTGTTTCATAATATGTAGTGATGAAAGTGTTACTTTGGAGAAATCCATCATACGTGGTTGATTCAAGGTTACCTCGTTGTTTTCGCCTGAAATTGATTGGCAGCTATTACGTGTACTTGCAAATCTTCATTTTCCAAGTTGCTTGTCTTTTTCAAACGCCCCCTAAGGTTTCAGTTTATACTCTAAAAATAAATATAAGTCCCAAATAAACCCTTAATATTCATATTAACCCTAAATGCCTAAATCATTATACATCTCCACTTTAAATAACGTGGGATTTTTACTTTTTTTTGCATTACATTTTTGAAGTTATACATCTTTTGGCGCGTTAGGGAAAAATGATGAGAGTAAATTTTTACGATGCGCGCGCACACCGTTACGCCCTGAAGTTAGCTATAGTCAACTTTTTTCTATTGTTAGTGTCGTTTTTTCTACAAACGTAGAATAAAGCAATGGATAAAATTTTTGAAAAGATTTTTATCTTGTTACGCCAAAGAAGTATAACTTCTAACGCGTGTACATAAGTACACACACACTTTTTATTCTCTGAAACAAATATAGTAACAGCCAAAATTAAGGCTTACTTTTATAGGAAAGTAAACGCTCTGTTGTGTTTTCTTTTAAAAGTTGAAATCAACTACAGTATGAATTATTTAAATTTCATAATTTGTAAATTGAAATTATTATTATTAGTCTCGTTTTCACACCTATTGACACTCCAGATAATAATTATATACACTTTTATAGCTATTAATCAATGAAACATATGATGGGCTGCACAATATCAATATAAAATATCAAAATTAGATGTACGCAGGGTACATACGATTATACTACGCTCGCTACGTAGATTGCTATTCTGACGCAAGCAGCGCAAGGTCAATACGGTCGGTCACGCTTACTGTCATGTCATGACGCAAATTAATTTATATTCCATACAGTATAAGACCGAAAATGCTACCACCACAGTCGAGGCTGAACAATGTCTGTCACGTGGAACTGCTCCACCGAAGGTACTTAGAGAATGCGGTGGTGATAATTGTGCTAATTGGAAGACGACAGCTTGGTCTTCACCCAGGTGTCTAGCTAGTGGTGCTGGTAAGTAAATCCTCCCTATATCTAGCTTTTTTTTCAGATATCTTATTTACAGATTCCAAGATTAACCATAACAGTAATTTATGATTGACTAGCGGGACCGGCGGACGTTGCCCAGCTCTGGTAATAATAAAAAAACCTTGATAAATTATATACCGGATCCTTTCTCATGAATCACTTTATCTACTGGTGGAAACGGCATAAAATCCGTTCAGTGGTTTTTGCGTTTATCGCGAACAGACAGACAGACAGAGAAACGTGGCAGAGGACTTTGTTTCATAATATGTAGTGATGAAAGTGTTACTTTGGAGAAATCCATCATACGTGGTTGATTCAAGGTTACCTCGTTGTTTTCGCCTGAAATTGATTGGCAGCTATTACGTGTACTTGCAAATCTTCATTTTCCAAGTTGCTTGTCTTTTTCAAACGCCCCCTAAGGTTTCAGTTTATACTCTAAAAATAAATATAAGTCCCAAATAAACCCTTAATATTCATATTAACCCTAAATGCCTAAATCATTATACATCTCCACTTTAAATAACGTGGGATTTTTACTTTTTTTTGCATTACATTTTTGAAGTTATACATCTTTTGGCGCGTTAGGGAAAAATGATGAGAGTAAATTTTTACGATGCGCGCGCACACCGTTACGCCCTGAAGTTAGCTATAGTCAACTTTTTTCTATTGTTAGTGTCGTTTTTTCTACAAACGTAGAATAAAGCAATGGATAAAATTTTTGAAAAGATTTTTATCTTGTTACGCCAAAGAAGTATAACTTCTAACGCGTGTACATAAGTACACACACACTTTTTATTCTCTGAAACAAATATAGTAACAGCCAAAATTAAGGCTTACTTTTATAGGAAAGTAAACGCTCTGTTGTGTTTTCTTTTAAAAGTTGAAATCAACTACAGTATGAATTATTTAAATTTCATAATTTGTAAATTGAAATTATTATTATTAGTCTCGTTTTCACACCTATTGACACTCCAGATAATAATTATATACACTTTTATAGCTATTAATCAATGAAACATATGATGGGCTGCACAATATCAATATAAAATATCAAAATTAGATGTACGCAGGGTACATACGATTATACTACGCTCGCTACGTAGATTGCTATTCTGACGCAAGCAGCGCAAGGTCAATACGGTCGGTCACGCTTACTGTCATGTCATGACGCAAAATTATAAATTTATCTCCTGCCAAAAAGATACCGCTCGATGCGACTAAAGAGATTTTCACTTAAAAACAATAACGAACGCCCTACTTACTTATACGCTAAAACACAAGTAACTGTATGGCAATGTTCATTATCGAACATGACTTTTAATATAATACATTCAGAAAGTCATCTGAAGGCGTGAATTCTTACATTTTAAACTAAATACGTGTATTTTAACTTTGCAGAAATCCGTCATTAATTTATTATTGTGGACGTTACTTTGAACTTCCGCCTGTAATTCATTGGCCGCTACCACGTCTCAATGCAATCAATTCTAATCAGCGGCCGTATAGTAACCGTATATAATAATAGCAGCCAATCGGAGGTAAAGAACAGCAGGGTCACCTGATGTTAAATGATCACCGCCTTCCATAGACTAGCTACACTAGCAACACCAGAGGAGTCGCAAGTGCGTTGCCAGCTTGCGTTTGGAGTAATGGGAATGGCAGAGGGGAGGTGAAGTGAGCGGGTCTTCCGGCGCTCTCACTGATCAAACGAAACGCAACATTACAAGCACTGTACTTCACGTCAGTTTTCTGTGAGAGGGTGGTACTACCTCAGGCTAGCCGACCCATTTAACAAACAAACAAAACGTTGACAGGATTGACAAATTGACGTTCAATTGCTCAGTTGTCATTTTATTTAATTACATAACTCTAAAAGACGAAAACTGTAAAGGAAAGACGAGGGCTCATTTAATTTTTCTTTTTAAAACCGGGCAGTTACTATATTATACAAAAATCAATTAATGTTAATATGATAAATAGAAAAGTACGTAATACTTTGATCTTTAAAAGTTAGGAATGTAAAATTGTAAATTAATTGCACAGTATCTACTCACTAAAACATCACTAGAAGACGTAGCTTCATGAATGTTCGTCACAGTTAGACGAATTGCTAAGGCTTTTTCACGTCTTATTAAAGGGCTCTGTAAATAGGGAAGAGGAAATGAAACAACTATATTTTGATCGCTTCTTATGTCGTATATCCACAATAGCAATGGTTCGTCGTCGCGTGGAGTGTGTAAGTGAAAATGGAACTACACTCGCAGACTCCTCTTGCGATTATAGCACCAAACCGGAGAAGAATAAGCGGGAAAGCAAGTCTTGCACGCCGACTTGGGACGTGGGTCCTTGGAGTAAGGTATGTAATTGTATACTTTCAAAATTACCGATTAACACCAGTTCTATATCTTCTTAATCTGATAGGTCTTAATTTTAAAATACTAAATTCTTCTAAAGATATATTTCTTCTGCCGCATTTGCTGGATAGTGAGTTCAAGCGCCGCGCCATGTCAAGCTGGTGTCAATGTCTAAATAGGGTGGATCAATATGTGAACGATTGTGACGTCTGTAAATGATGCTAATTTCTGTGCATCCAACAAAAAAGAATATGAAAAAGAATGATAAAGAAAAAGAAAAAGAATATCAGATATAACCAGATTGAGTTTCATGCCGCTTCTTCTCGATGGTAGCATTAACATTCATAGGCGCCTTATCAGAGCCAAATTGAATAAAGTGTTTTGAATTGGTTGTATTTTGATTTTTGACTTGGGATACGATTTTTGTATTTATTTGGTTAGTTTCTGCTTGCCTTCTGAATACTGCAAAACACCAATTACCAATACTTAGGCTACTTACTACAGTAAAGCTCTCCTGGTGTTGCTAGTGTCTATCTATGGACGGTGGTGATCACTTACCATCAGGTGACCTGCCTGTTCGTTAATAATAAAAAAAAAACATTTTAATACAGTGAATTTTATGCTTTATTATGGACAAAATTTTCTGTTCATTACTTTTATTAGGTACTAGCTACTGCCCGCGACTTCGTCCCCGTGGAATAGTTATTTTGGGCTACCGCTAACACACAGTGGAGGTTCTCAAAATGAAACAAAAAAAGATTTTGAAACATTCTCCATTAGTGCTCCGCTCCTATTGGTCTTAGAGTGATGATATATGTCCTATAGCCTCGCCCGATAAATGAGCTATCTAAAACTGTGACGAGTAATTTACTATGCCAAATTTTACATTCATCCGCTCTCGCAATTCGCTGAAAAAGGGGAACAAAGTTTTCTATTCACGTATTAATATATAGATATACTAGCTAATCCGCGCAACTTTGTCTACCTACCGGTTCCAACTGTATTACCAGACTCGAAATATCTTAAAAAACCTAGAACCCGATTGCAAGGCTTCCCACCGTTTCCAAATGTAAAAACAAACAATTCAGGGACTCACTCAAACACATACCTAGTTGGTTTAGTGAATAACTTACGCATATGTAGAAGAAATTTAGATAAGGCGAACGTAGCGCCATCTGTCGTTCAACCACATTATTAATTTCGTTTTGATTTAAATACGAACGACCGTTGAATCATTTGGATATTGTCCGTACAAAAATTCTAAAATCGCGAATAAAAAATGGGAGGTTGGGGTTAGGAAGGTAAAAATTTGGGGTTATAGGTACTTTCGAAGGCAAATATATAAAAAAAAGAAAAATCTAGATACGGACACTTTAGTCACCTAGAGATATAAAATATACTTTACGAGCTATTTTGATACCTACCAATACATATAAAATTTCATAAAAATCGGTCTAACCGTTTCGGGGGAGTTCAACCACAAACACCGTGATAAGGGATTTTTATATATTAGATAAACAAAACCTTACTGTGCAGACAAATGTCTTATTTTATCAGTTATATACGTCAAAAATCGTATCTCTGAGCAAGTATTGGGATTTTTTTTTGTTATTTATTATTATTTTAATTTACTATTAGCTACTTTATGTAATACTAGCCTCTATCTGCGATTTCGTCCACATGGAATAGTTACTTTAAGCTCACGCTAACACGAACGGGAGCCCTCAAGAGGAAAAACGGGTGTTTTTGATTTCGAAACATTCTTCATTTGTATTCCGCTCATAATGGTTTTAGTGTGATGATATATAGCCTACAACCCTCCCTGATAAATGAGCGATATAACACTGAAATAATTTTTCAAATCGGACCAGTAGTTCCTGAGATTACCCCCTACAACGTCATAAACTCACAAACTTTACCTCTTTATAATATTAGTATAGATTGTACACTCTATGTATTATTGGTTGGTGTAGTGCATAGGCAATTGCGGGGTCGATGGGCGGCAACACCGCGTGTTGCGTTGCGTGTGGCGTACTGATGTAGGGGGAGTGGGGCGAGCGGGCATCTCACGCAAACGAAAGGAGCGCGGTGCGGGCGCGGCCTGCGAGGGGCATCCACGACCTGACGTCATAAGAACCTGTCACTTACCACCCTGTCTCAAGAAAGGTACGTACAATCATAACGTTGAGGAAATTCCAGTGATTCCAATATTGACATGTACCACTGTAAAGTCCATAGTATATTACTTTGTGTATGGGTGTATGCTATGTTATGTGTCTGAGCTGTGTGTTTGTCGTATTGGTATATCTCGGGAATCAAATAATAGACGACTTGCAAAGAGGAGTTTATACCACGCATGCGTCTACGAATTGAGCGTAACAATGACATAGGGATGATTAATATTTATCGATGTTGTATAAACATCGATGTTTAGCTGGAAAACATCGATGTTTTGACATCGATATTTTGATTTCGACAACATCGACATATCGATGTTATCAGTATAAAGATATCGAAATGTCAATAGAGTCTTTAGGGTAATCTAGCATTGGACGTGCTAGCTAGGAACTAGATAATTATCAAGTTTAGCTATTTCACACTAGATGATACTGATCAACGTAAACGAAATAAGCCGTACAAATAGTTATTTCTTTGCATTTTCTAAGGGAAAATGGGAAAGGAACCGCTTCAGAAAGGCTTATTTACAAAGTTAGTGAACTCCTGTACCAGCAACGGAACAGACAAAGTGAAAAACACGTGACCGAGTTATTTTTTTACGGAATGTGCTCAAATAATTTGGGAATGTTAAATTTTTCTTGTATTTTACCTTCAATAATAAAAAACAATTCATAAATAGAATACACAGTTTTATTTGCTACCGAAACATCGATGTTTTTAGACAACGATATTCTGCTATCGATGTTTATCGTACATCGACACTTTTAGATCGATGTTTTTATCATATCGATCTCCCTACAATGTCTGACGGGCTGCTACAACAAGTTTATTACGAAGTAATATACCTTGTCTACACTACGTTAATAAAGTACGGGTGTGTGCCTTAAATCAACCAATCAGGAGCGGCATTTCAAAAAGTTGACAAAAGCGTAATTACAGGGGCATCACATACGTCGTTACCGTTATTATGATCACCAACACAATCTTACATAGAAGTACAAAAGACATGTACTGATAAGAGGAATGAAGGTAATTACGATATAGTACGAAATGAAATCAAGAAATTTTCATTTAATATTGTAGGAGATAATTAATTTACTAAAAAACTAGATGTAATATAATGACTTATAAATAAAAAAAAAACAAATAAAAATAAGTTTCAATGAAATATCGTTCAGTACTAAGGTTATACAATTAGCAACTCGAATTCTGTAACGCACACACTCGTATACAATAGAGTGAGATGGAGAGGCAGAAGGTCACATAGATAACGCTTTTCTCTTACGTGACGATTTCTACCAGTTAACACCATGCAGGTCACGTTATTATTCTACACTACACACATTCACAGCCAGTTTCAACCTGTACTGTAATTTTATGAAGTGTTATTCACCTTTCCAGACCAAATTAGAACAGCTTCAGATGGAAATAACTCATGACATAATAAGTGTCAGCACATTTTACATTATTTTCAGCACCTTATGTTGTTTTTTATTGTAGCACGGCAAAATGACTGCACTTTGCCTGATGGTAAGCACAGTACAATCCAAAAACAATGGCAACCACCGAGCGACACACTATCCATCGCCGGTCGCCGCTGTCATGCCGGCCTGCGAAAATCAGGATATGCACAGGCTGATCTCGAAACGCGACCCGCAGAAGCGAATCACTATGAAAAGCTTTTTCGCCATATACATGGTGGTTGCGACCCAGTCAGGCTGTAGAACCCCACAACACTCGCTTATGTTGACTTTTAAAACTAAAAATATAAATATAGAATAACATTTTGTTCCCAACAGATGGCGTTTGCAGAGACACGTCGCGTTACTGTGAGAACGTACGAGCTATGAACATGTGCGCTTTGAAACGGTACAAGGAGCAATGTTGTAAAACTTGTACCGATTGAACTTGCGATAAATAGTTTCTTTGTGTAAACGAAATAAGTATGACGTGTGTAGAGGAACCTGTTATAAATATGAAATGCGTTCAGATTAAATACATTTTTTATGTTGTTATAAAAAAAGAGTTAATGGCCCACACAATATATAGCCTTAATTAGCACCTGGAATTCTAAAGAAATGTCTATTACAATTATAATTGAGATTCTGTAAATGTCACCTCATGAATTGTGTGAAACGGGGCAGAAGGATATACTGGGTGAAAGTTTAAAGAGTTACAATATTCATGGAAATGTTCATGGTCACATTTAACATATAAAATAACAATATAAAAACAAATACTAATAAATAACAAAGACAACCTTAGTTAAAGATTGTTCTAACACTTCTAAAAGTATGTGTGTGAAAGTGAAATACTTAGTGAAAAAAGTGAACGTACACTAGCACGTACACTGGCGCGTCACATAAACTAATCGTTACGAGTGTATATCAGTTTTATTTTTCTTTAAATAATTAAGTCAAATATTAGTCACCTAATTTTTTAATTGAATTAAAGTTTTTAATTGATTTAGAACGATAAGCGATTACTGAATAACCTGTGTAAATATTGCGACTGACTAACCTTTCACGTGGTATACAGCGTTGAGATATTCCAATATCAATTAACGTACATAAAATATATTTTATTTTTAAATTTTCGTACTAATATCTATGTAATTTTCTACTTATATGTAATGAAAGACATGTAGCCAGTTTTAATGTAAGTAATTAATAGTGGATTTTAATAATTTTTTCAAGAGAGATCTCATAGTTTATTAACATTAATTTTAAACACAATTTTATTAATTCAAAGTGACTTTTAATATGAACGCATTAGAGTCTAATATGTATTTAAGTGTCTAATCATCAGTAAAAGAAATATAAAGAAAACACAAAAAATACATTAATTAAAAACCATAAAGTGTTTAAATATTCTATGAATAAATATTCCAGAATGTTCTATAATCGATTTCTTAAGCATCGTTTTATCGCATTCATTTCACTCAGGGTTGCCAATCCCTTAATTCGGTTTCACAAATAAATAAATTAAATAAGGAATCGAATAAGGCCGAATTATTATTTATTACTAGCTGCTAGTTTATTTCGCTGGAATTACTCAAATCAAAAATACTTTATTCGAATTAGGCCTTGAGAAGGCGCTTATGAACGTCAAAGCTACCATCGGTTCGGACAAACAACCCACTCATCGAGAAGAACCGGTGAGAAACTTGATCTGGTTTATATTTTCATAATACATATCTTTACAAATATAGATAGTTATGTTTGGCGGATCCACAGAGGGGCGTCATTTTCAGACGTCACCATCGTTCACATATTGATTTTCGCTATATAAGCCTTCATACATTATAACCCGCTTGACATGGTGCTTGAACTCACTATCAGGCAATGTGCTTTGGGACTGTCTTATAAAACTTAAAACTATTACCAAAAAATCTGTTACTGATCTTAGTGAGTCTGAAACATGGAATAAACAAAAGTTTTAATTGTCATTAATTTTATTCAAAACACGTCATTAGATATGAATATGTACTGGAAATATTTGGTTTCGGCGTATCTATCGCGAAACGACATTTCGATGTACTAGAATTCTGAAAAATTGGCTCGCGTTCGTGTTTTGGCAACTGTATTCATATTTATCATTGTGAAAAGTGGTTATAAAGATGTTTTATTGGTCAATAAGAGCATACACCAGACGATTATGTAACGTACTAACCGATCCAATAACTTTTTTTAATTTATAACCTAAAAATCTAACATTCCCGCAAATATTAAAGCTAGTCACCGACAGACGCGCACTGTTTCGTGTATTTCTATAACTTTTATTACGAACTGATTACTAGCACATACTATATACGTTATTGGCCTGCCTGGCGTTACTAGCTGTGGTCTGATGGGCCTTTCAGCTTCATTGGGCTGTTTGGATGAGCGCTTAAGACACTGAGCCTTATGGCAACAGGTTTAAGAGTGCTAAATTGGCCGAAATGGCTTGGGTTGTTGACTTGGATCCAATATCACGAATCCTATCTAAGCTAACCAAGCTATAGTTATACAGCGCCTTAGGTATGTGCGGGGGGGGGGACATGGGGAGTGGGAAGGAAAGAGCATGAACTCACATGGTATACGTAATATCAGTCAGATCTTACGATACCAAAGCACATTTTTGGAAGCTGTATATTTACGAGTATACTTATATTCAATACCTGTTTTTGTCCAATATGATTTTTAGATAAGTACAAATAAAGAACCAATATAAATGAAATGACTCTTTAATTCTTGGAAGTATAAAACCTTAACGCACAAGCCATCTTTAGATATTTTATCTCATGTGCATCTATGGTGCGGTACAGCAACAAATTGTTGCTAAATTAATCATATATGTATGCATTAGTAAGGCATATATGTGTACTAGCATATCTGGCTCACTAACAGTTACATGTATTTCCCATCGGATTTTTGTTACTGATGATTAGACACGTATTTATCTAAACGTATGAACGTAATAAAAACGGTGTGTCCGCGTTTGTGAATAAGAAAACCAAGCCGTTTTTAATATCAGCACGAAATGTTAAACGCACTAAAAGGGACGTGACGAATAAACGAACAAAAAAAAATACAAAGAGATTTAGTATAATTTACAAAATATATTATATTATTGAAATGGATCGTGTGATTATTAATTATATATTTAGAAAATGTGTTTTGTACTATATTAAAACAAATTAATATTGTATTGTAAATAGTCAAATAATATTCAGCACTGTGCTACGCTTAGAGCTCATGTTATAAAATATATAAATACTAATTAATATGTACGTATATACAGTTGTTTTATTAATGTTGGAAATAAATTGTCGAATTTCTTTTTCTTTCCAAATAAACTCATTGGAGGTTTGGTAAGATCATTTCATCTGTTTATTAAATGCTATTCATACGTTGAGTTCATTTGGTTTTCGATAATTGTGACCGTATCGTTAATAGAAAACTACCATATATTACAATTTGCCGCTCAAAATGAAGTAATACAAACTAAAAAGTAAATAAATCTATAGATATTCACGTATCTAAAAAAAAATTGAGACGTCACGGGACGCCTGGCAGATGTGAAACATCGAAATTATTTTGTATAAGTTATATTAGAGAGAACAGATTACGACAGGAATCAGCTATGGCATAATGAAAAAATAAAGCATAACAAATGTTTTCCATAAAATAACGATTGTTTATTTACTTTATTATATAAATATGTATTTTTATTAAATACAAAAATTCAACAAAACGTAGACGCGGTGTGTTTGGCGGCATTTATTAAAGGGCGCTAGGTCGTCGGCGCGTGCCGCGTAAAATTAGTAGAACAAGTGGCCGACAAAACAATTTGAATCTTATGTTTATACAGATAGGGTTGCAAATGTTTTTGAGTATTTCCTTAATAGTACAAAGTTCGTGTTTTGCGTCGCCACGTCGCCCCAAGCCAAAATCAGGTTTACCCGCGACTATAAGTGTTTCACATCAAAAATATATTAACTTTGCCAACTATGATTTTAGTACATATATATTTATAAAACTTTTGTAATATATATTTATTTGGTTTTGTTTTGTCTTAAGAAATAAATTTTCCTGAGATTTTAAATACTATTATTTATTTAACGCAAAATGATAACGCGTTCTAATATTCCTTTTTGTAAAGCCTGAAACTACAATGTGTATGGTAATAAACAAAACGTAGCCGTTATAATTTACATAATATAAAATTACAGATTTTTGCTTAAAAAAAGTGCTACATACGAATTAAAGTGAACGTGATCTTTTGTGAACCTTCTGTAGTACAATACGGATGTAATAAGCAATCGTAAGTGTACTAAATATGTTTATATTATTAATAAAACACATTAATAAAGCACAGCTGTATATACATAATTAATTGCACATAGAATATAGTTTCATTACACCTACTTGATAGAGAATGTAGTGATTGCCAAAATTAAAGCAAAGGTGATATATCGATTTGTATTGGAACAAGTTAGTTGAAAACGATGTGCTATGTTTTTTTCCTACGACTGTCGTAGATAGTCTATATAACTGTGTATGTATATCGGTATAACTTAAAATATATTAGACAAAAAAAAATTAAATAAAAATAAACTTAATCTAATAGATAATAATGAAAGCAATACGTTTCGCTTGATATATTAAATTGTATATAATTATGCTCTTGCATAAAAAAAAATGTATAATTATAAAGGTGGTCATATATATCGGTTCATGGCGAAAGCTCGGTAGGTCCGTGTAATTTATCCCGTACAACAATTTCCGTGTGCCGCTATATACGTCCATCGTTACTATTCATGGAATAGGTTATATTGTAACTAGATAATTTGTTTATAGAGCCAGTTTAATTATTAGCAGATCTGCAGTATTATGTATTAATTGATTGAATATTTAGATTTTAAAAAAATTATGTCGTCAATTGTTAAATAATCAACGTGTAAATACGCTGGATTTATATAAACAATGTAGCTTTAACCGGATTCGTTTGCTTGCAATTACCGATAGTTATTTTAATTTAATATCACATAGAATTAAATTAAATGGGGTGGAAACATATTCTAGTAAATTACAAATAACACTAACGTTGTTAGTTTCCATTTTGATTTTGAAATACAGCTTCTAACTGTTTTCGTTTCATTTCTCTTTCATTATAAATTACAACATATATAAAATAAAGATAAACAGTATTTTTACAAAATTATACAAAGAGATTACAAGATTTAAAAAAAATCTATTTCATTTGATATTTATAATAAATAATATATTTATATCTACCAATATACCAGTCCCTATTAGAGATATATACTTATCTTGCAAAATTTTATCGCTCTTTCAAATGTAATTAAATTAATTCTACATACATATATTCTAAAACAAAATCACGAATTGGTCAATATAGTGCATTATTAACAATGTTTAGTGGTTTGTGCGCTATTTTATATTTATTTATAGGACATGATAATAGCATCGTCGATGCATATTAGTATCGGCGGACGCATAATAGTGCTGATTGGTGCATAGTAGCGTCGATCAATAGGCAAAACGGCCGGTCGATAGCCAATAAATAGCAGCAATCGATGCACAGTATTATCGACGAGTACGTAGTAACGCGCGTCAATAAACAATAGCGCTAGTTGAGGCATAATAGCGTCGATCATTGCACAATAGCATCGGTAAATGCACAATATTATCGATATACCTATGCGCGGCCTCTTTTCCACCCCATTTACATGTGAATGTTATATTTTTATATTATTATCAAAATGCCAGTGTTTTAGAAATGTTGTTTTAGAATTGTTCCTTTTACCTCAGAAATGTGTCCATAAATTGTATATTGTAACATGAATTTTAAAAATAAATATATATGAATATATATTATACGAATAAGTTACTGTTGATTGTGTTTTATTTTTCATTTTACTCCTGCAAAATTTGAAAATTCCGAAAGCAGATAGGTGAAAATGATGATATAGATTATCTTCATTGCACAGGATCTAATACAGGATCGCTCAAAATTAGGGAAGTGATTTTCGATTGCAATATAATTTATTATTTTTTTGTTAATATACTAGTTTTCCTTTGCCAAAAAAAATTAAAATTCTTTAAATGTCTAACTTTTACAGGAGTAAATTTATCAAAGAATCGTAACATACCTTTGTTGTAGGGTAAGTAGTTTTTTTAGAAAGATAATCCGAGGCCGGGTTAAAGAATTCCAAAGTTTGTCAAGACACAGTGTCGATCGGCATAGATTCGAATTCAACAACGAGCCTGAGTTTTCAGTGAAGGAAATTATCTAAATTAGACCTTTGCTGCACTTGCCAGCCGGTCTTTTAATACCAGGCGAAATTGATATTAAACGCTAAATCGTATAAATTGAGTAAATACAGTGCAACCTTAATATAACGAACCTCAGTTTAACGACTTGCTCGATTTAACAAATGTTTCGTAATCCCCTTGAGTTGTCCATAAGAGTCAGTGTAAATAATACCTTTAAATTATGATTTTTTTACGAACAACCTCTTTATAGTGAATTTTCAACTATCATTAAATAGTGTAAATACTTAATTAACGAATTTTGTCAATTTAAAACCTCTATATAACATTTAATTTTGATTTTCATAGATTAATCTAGGGGAAAAAATATATTTAACCTAATTGTTTTTGAATAGAAAATACATAGAGTAATTTGATAAAAATGTGTTATCATTTATAAGCAGAAGTTGTTCGCTATAACAAGATGAGTACGTAATGTTGAGGTGGGTATATATTTCTTTACCTCTTCATAACTAATTTTAGACCAACTTTACCTCAATATAAAAAACCTCAGTTTAACGAATTACTTGATATAACGAACATTTACGAATTACCGTCGGATTTGTTATCCGTCGAGGTCGAGGTTGCACTGTATATGTTTTAAAAATAGGTCTCAAAACATGTTCATATATAGGTAAACTCGTTAATTTAAATATACCCTTCTTATACCAATCACTTTATTATTCACAATTACAACCTACATAAATAAAGGGGGCTGGCTCTCAAATGCAACTGCTAGAATAGACCATCAGTTGCCTGGCGATAGATTTTCAACTCCAGGATGGTATCCAGCCAGGAGGACTTAGAAAAAGCCCTACCACCATGCTGTGGTTTGATCGCGATATTTCCCATCACCTAAAGCTTAAACTCAGTTGCTAGGATTCGAACCTACGTTCATCGACTCGGTGACCCAACACGTTTTGAGATATGTGTCTACAAAGAGTGTCATTGTCCCAATTTCTTTAGTTTACTAAATCATGTTTTCAATGACAATATCTATACATATAGACCTACTATTCGACCGCAGCGCCACCTACCGGGTCCAATTGTGAATCTAAATCATTCTCAGATCCACTGGAACACGTACACAAAATTTCATCAAAATCAGTCCAGCCGTTTAAGAGGAGTTCAGTGACATGAACACATACACAAGAAATTTATATATAAAGATTCCTTATTAATTATTCCTTATATAACGAGGCATAATCACCATGATAGTCAACGATTTATTGCCTGCATTTTGTAAAAGACCGGCATGATCTAAATACTAGAAACTGTGACAAACTGATCGTCCCATGTTTCAGACTTAGCAAAACCAGTAATAGTTTCTTAGGTTTTACAATAAAGTCCCAAAACATATTACCGATTTGCCGGACTGTAAATTTAAGCACCATGTCAAGCGGGTTTTAGTTTCGAAAGGCTACTATAGAGTGGATCAATACGTGAACGATGGTGACGTCTGGAATTGACTCCTCTCTGTGCATCCACTTAAAACGGTATTGTAACGTATTATGTATATGAAATATATATTTGCTAAAAAGAAGTACCCGATCGAGTTTCTTGCCGGTTCTTCTCGGTGACTGGGTTGTTTTCCGAACCGGTGGTAGTTTGGACGTTCATAAGCGCCTTATTAGGGCCTAAACTGAATAAAGTATTTTTGATTTGATTTGATTGTCGATTGCAAACTCCGAGAAATCCATAACTCTATATTATTACATTATACACATACGTTGGTACTACAAGAACATTTCTCAGATTCAGATTTCCTCACGATGTATTCCTTTAAATTGGTAAATGTACGCTGTTTCCAAAAATAAATCTTTCTACAATACACGAAATTATAGTAGAGCCATCTAATCAACAAAGTCGTTGATCGGTAACTAACTATTATATGTTTAGATAGCGAACGTCCACTGTTATAATCTAGTTTCCCTGATTGTTGGACAGACGGTCGCTTCTCTGTGCTAACGTTGATTGGACTAATGAATAAGCTGATTGCGTCAAACGATATCAGCATTAACTATATTTGCTAAATTAACAAAGGCTGAGTATTTTATGATGTAAGTATTATATTAACTACCAGCTGTGCCCGCGACTTCGTCCGCGTGAAACCATACGTAAAAAACAGTCGTTAATAAAATCATCTGAATGTATTAAGTCCATTTATCTACTTTTCTCTCGTACATACGCCGCGTCATCATTAAAACAACAATATCTTTTGATAGAGAGGACCGATTTTAATGAAACAAAGGCTAAGTTATTCTTAAAGAAATGCTTTATGGTTTTTTTTTATCCAGTGATTTTTTTCCACATCAGATCTAGATTTCCGGATTTATCCAGATTTGTAAATCCAGTACTTTAGCAATGATGCGTGTACATACAAACAGACAGACAGACAGATATTTCTAATAATGCCTGCAATGGATTTCTTACAGACTGGTGCGATGATAATTATAACGATTTATATTTTCGTGTGTTTTATTTATTTATTTAGAGTTCACAAAACCGAGTTCGATCAATCATTTGTGAGATTTCAGTCTAATACTATTCTATTATTCTATATCTTATTCTTTCAGTCTAATATAATTAAAAGCAGGGAACAAATCCAAAATGTATACAATTTTTCCCAGTTGGGTCCACAGAATTACAATTGAATAAAACCCTATTACAAAAAGCAATTATAATTGGCAATTATGCTAGTTAAGAAGTAACTCAAAAATTCGATTTTGTGGGAAAATGCGTTTAAAGCTTGACAATATTTACACGTTCCACTTAAATTTATATTAAAAATAAATGACGAACTTGTAGAGATAAGTAGTTAATCGCTAAGAAAATGCTTTTAGAAAATATCATCATTATTGTAACAAAATAAGTATTTTAAAAAGTTCGTAGTTAATTCACCTTATATAAGTACTAGCTGACCCGTGACCTTCGTCTGCACCAAATTGGTTGTTACCGGTTTCAATTGTATTTTTAAACGCAAATAATCTTAAAAAACCTAAAACCCGATTGCAGCGACATATAGCACTTCCAATTGTGAATCGAAACTATTCAGGGACTCACTAAAACATATACCCAGTTGGTATGTGAGAAATCTTTTAAAATAAGCCTAGCACTTGTTCGCAGCTTTACTTAAAAGTCCAATGAAAATAAAAATTAACCTACATATATTGCCGATAAATGTCTTCCCTGTACCCCTTGTAACTTCATCGCTTAACATACTGTAAAAATTAAACTTTATCTACATTAAATTTCCATTTTCTTTTAGTAGTTTGTTTTATAAGAATTTGTAAAGTATACGTGAAATCTGCATTCAATCTTAATTTTTTCAAATTTATTTTACTTTTGACATATAAACCACCTTTTTCACTGAGATACTGAACTTGGGATAATATACCTTTCTAACAGTGAAAGATTTTTTTAAATCACATTAGTGGTACCAAGGATTCCTCAAAACAAAACTTTACCTCTCTTTGTAATATTAGTATAAATATAACATAGTATGGTAAATTCAAACACCTCAATTAATTATTTTAATCGTAGATTCACAAACGTGAATCCAACGACTTCAAAACTCAACAATATTTAGAAAATTAATTTTATCAAATATCGAAACAACACACGTACTGACAGAATTCTAATTGAGATTCATCTTCTACAATGGAATGTAACTATTATGTAATGTACTAATAAACCTA